>JAQIXA010003248.1:0-14633 GCA_034699045.1 Nanhermannia cf. coronata Gr-Ori-00579
CTTGATCTATTTTATAAAATCATCTCAAAAAATAGTCAAGCAAAAATTCTTAAAAAATGTTTAAATTTAATTGAAAATGTAGTTTTAAGGCCAAAAATATTTTAGGTTTAGTCATCTAAAACGCTAGTTTTTTAGAACAGTTTAGGTACCTAAACAGACATTTTTAACAACCTAAAATCCCTTACCCTGGACATTACTTTTTATTTCTTTCCGAGATTCTTATCATATAAAAGTTATTATTTTTAATTTCAGGAATATGAACCACAGCCAAAATCTAAGAGAACAAATAGAAGCAACTACCCAAGAACTCGATAACATTAGAAGGGCTTTTGTTGAAACTGCCGAAAGACTTCGAAGACTCCAAGCCGAACTTAACCAACAGGAACTGGCTCAACAAATTGTTATTTCCAATGGTGATAACAATATAAATCCACCCCCGAGCCATTAAATAGGTATTTATCTGTATAAGCTATCTTAATTATAAAATAATTGGTAAATATTTTAACTTTCTTTGTTTATAATTTTCAGGCCAAACTTCTATAATACGAATGGTCGAGCACTTTCCATTTTTCCGAGATCTCTTCCAATTCCTTAAAATATTTACTAAAAAAATGCTTTTTTGATAATCTTATACTTATCTTATAATTATAATATACTTGTCGTTAATACACTAGTATAAAATACTCAAAACTCAAAATATATGAACAATTAACAATTACGGTTAAACTTTTAAAATGACGCATTTTAATGATCCCTTTGTGTTAATAAATATTTTGACCATTTCCATCAAGTCCCCAATCAATTTCCAATTACTGATTTCTACAATCGGGAATCGGGGCTGAAATTTCTTGACAATCCTATAACTGAACTTGACTTGTTTGATAACTGACCCAACCAAAAATTAGATTAGCCTAAACGTTGAAAATACAAAAAATCTCATTTTTGGAACAATTTCAGAACTTAAATAGGAAAATTTAAATAGGAGAATTTACTTTTTTTTTATCAAAGTACACTAATATTATGTTAGCATCATCATAATCATGGATGTTATTATCTGGATTATCTGGAGACTTTGGAATAACTACACTAAATTTACAAAATATAAAATTAAATTTAAAAAGGTTTAGCAGGCAAGCATAATTTTTCAAATTCAATGTCAATGTGAAAATGATTTTAGTTAATTAAATATAATCAATTTATTCACATAATAAATCTATCAAAGTATTCTATATTATCAAGTATTTATTTGCTATTTTACTTATAAGAAAAAGAACTATGTACAGATATATAAATCTGCGAATATTTATTTTTGTCAAATCATTTATGATCCTCATATTCAGCCTTATTCAGGCCCAAAATTTCAAACTATTTGTACTAGTAAAATTAGGAACTTTCAGGAAAAATAAAAATCATAAGTAGTCTAGTTAAAGTATATACATATAGATATTACATACTCTACTACATAATATACGATTTTATTTTTAATTTTTTAATGACTTGAATTCGAAAATATCATGTAAAAAAATATTGAGATACCTAGGTACTAGGTACTTTAAACTGATATAAGCATGATATTTTCAGAGATAAAAAAGGTACCAAAATTTTTAAAAGATAAAGGTCTTAAGCCTTAAGCAAAAACCCTTAGGATTGGATTTCAAGGGTATTTACTTATATAATGTATCTACATATAACATATAAAGATATACCTATAATGATCTATAACACTCTATATATACCCTTAACCTATGATGTATTACGTTATGCTATAATATACCTTAAAATATACCTATAATATATACCTATGCGATGCCTATAATATACCCTAAAACTTAATAATAATGGCAAAGGCATAAAGGCATTTATTTTGAAACTTACATAACATAAACATAACATAACATAAAATAACAAACTTAGGTACATAAAGAAATAACAACTGAATTTTTTAAAAACTCGATTAGATTTTATATAGAAATATAAAATATTCTTGTATATCTTTCAATGATGTTGTCAATTTTGTAAATTATATTTGAGATCAAGAAATAATGGCAAAAGAAAGGGAAGAATTGTGGAAGAAAAGAGCAGAAATGTAAGTCAAAATTTCGAAATAATTTACAAAATTCTCAAGTAGCTACTCGTATTAAGCTATTTTTATTATACTCAAATTCTACTTTGCTTATTGTAGGTTCATTTCTAAGATACCAGATCTCAATCAAAGTGATGACAATAATTCTGAAAGTCAAATTATACCTCAAGATTCACAAGTTGAGGTTGTCAAACTTCCTAAAACATTCTATCTGACAAATGACCTGAAATTAAAATGTTGTAAAATAATTTGTGGACGCTTTTTATATGAGGATTTTGAACTCTTGTTTAATTCAGATTCAGATGGATCTATCAGATTTAATTTTAAATCTAGGAAAAATGAAGGTAAGTCAAATCTATTATTGTACTCTGTATAAATTATTCAGATACATTTATGAAATTTAAAATTTAAAATTATTTTAGATGTTTTTGTACAAATTCCATCAAGTTCGATTGTTAGGTGCAAAATTTATTATGAGAAAAATCAGATCAATATCGAAACTTTGGAGTCGCATTTCCATGTAATTGAAAATGTTTTGGAAAACATTACCGATTCTTGTTCAAAGGAAAATAGTAAGTAGCATAGGGGTAGATTAGGGATAGTTCGAGTTAGTTACCCAAAATATCTATTCTCAAATAAACACGTCAAAATAGCAACTGGTTCACCCAAAAACATTTCCAAACTATCCCTAATCTACCTCTATCTATTTAAAATTACTTTGTTTTTCATTATTTGTGGAAAATATTTTGAAAAATTTGTTAGTACTTTCAAAATTTAAAGAAATATTTATATTTTAAAAAATTGACCTGAAAAAACCTGAAATTGACAATATGCCCAATTTATTTAATTTTCAAATTGCAGGAACACCACAAAATATGGCAAGAATTACATTTTCAACATGTTCGATGAGATTTATCAAAAAATTGAAATCCATATTGAAAAATAAGCTGGAAATTATTTTCATTGATACTTTTGAGTATACAACTTTGCCTACAAAACTTCCATTTGAAAGTAAAAGGGTCAAATTACAGTCCGAGCCAGCTGATGATACATTAAGCATTGGCACAAATTTTTGTAAAATGGTAATTTTTAGCAATTTTAAAGTTCAAGATAATGCAGTTTTTGCCATTTCATATGAAAATTTTTACATAAAAATTCATCAATCATCACCACTAAAACTTGGTAAATGAGGAAAAAAAATACATTATAAATTATTTGTATGCTGCTGTAAATGATGCTACGAGTATACAATATATATAAGTAATTATAATGTTTTAGATAAATATGTCACAATTCCTGTAAATTCGATCCGAGGATGCGAGATTTACGAGAATACTTCAAATACTGATGAGGATCATGTCGGCTTCATTTTTATGAACATTTACTTGGACGAGAAACTTGTTGATTTTTATCAACAATTTAATTCCGCTGGTGGTACAAAAATTTCGAAAAATCTCAAAGAAATATGTAAAGTAAAAATTATTAAAATTTATCAACAAAATGTTATTTAAATATTTAGATTTTTTAGATTCCAATAAGATTCGTATCCTATTCTACCAACCTTTGAGTGCAAATCATGCAAATAAATTGAAAAATATTTTAAAGGAGAGATTACAAGTTGTCAATATTGCAATTATAAATGAAATTGGTGAATTTGAGCTAAATTCAAAAATTTCTGGAAACAGTTGTTTGAAATTGAGGGTTGAGAACGTGACTTTGGGAGACCATCATCTTAAAGGAAAGAATATAAGTCTTATAATTTCTCCAGAATGTGGGATACTTTTGACAATAAATGACGAAATATGCGGTAATAATAACAAACTAAAGAGTAGTTAATTAAATCCTAGTTACAGAGTATTTAGAAATTTTAATTCGTTCTTTTTACTAAATTTTAGATGAAACTATTACAATCGGTTCTGAATTCTCTGTATGCATACTTTTAAATTGGAATGTAAACAAAAATAAATATAAATTGAAGATAAAGTTAAACGACCCTCAAAAGGCTCTTGATAAATTTTTACATGCTGGTGGTAAAAAATATGATTATGAACAGCTAAAATTTGAAGGTAAATTTGCAACTGCCAAAATTGAAAATTTTTATGCAATAAAATCTCATTAACTTTTTTAGATTTTACTTGTTTTGTAATACAACTTGAACTTACAAAGAAAAAATTACAATGTTTTAGAGAATATTTGGGAAATAAACTCGTTTTGACCGAACTGACTGAAAATAGCCTTAAAATTTTAGGCTTTTCGGAAGAATCTCAAATCAATTCGACTGCTATAAATTCTAAAATTTGGATTTCGGATAAATATAAACCTTATCAAGAAGATTTAAAACAAGATTTGATAGGTGAAAAGTTATCAAAAATGTCAAAATGCCAATTTCTCTGTCATGAAGTTAATTTTGGGCATTTTTCCATAAATGAAATTCAAGTGGGTTCAATTCAGTTTGGATTAAATTTTAAGGATGGTGTTATATTTACTATAAATCCACGTTTTGAAAATGGAATTATCTATGGTATTTTAACTTAAATTTTATCTTTATATAAAATAAGGGTAGATTATGGATAGTTTGGTTAAGTTTTTTAAGATTTGAACAGTTTCTTTCGGAAGACCAGCCGTAAGTTATGGCTGGATCATAATTTGTTTCAGAATACCTTATTGCTAGTTATCTCTCTATATTTGAAATCATAATCAAAATAACAACTATTCCTTCTGTAAACAAACAGTTAAAATTTTAAAAACTATCTGATATATTCCTAATATGTATATCTCATTTTATTTTATTGATATACTATATTATTGAAATTGTTGTTCATTAGATTTTGCAAAAATCTCAATTCCATTTGAAGCTATTGTGAAATGCGAGATTTTCGAGACTTTTATGGCCATTTTACCAAATTCGGATTTTATTCCTCAAATTTTGATGCAGTTTTCTACAGCAAGAGCTCAAATGAATCCAATTCAAAATATAGGTAAGTTATCTACTATAGTAGGTATATTAGAAATATCGTAGAAAAATTACCTAAATTTTTAGGATAAACTAAAGCATTTCAACTTTTTACAGATCCAAGAATCAAGGTCAGTTTTAATATTGAAAACTTGAATGATATCATACATGAAATGGAAGAAATTCTTGGACATAAACTTGAAAATATGATTCAAAATCAAAAATAATTACAAACTAAAATTGATTATGTACATTTTATATTCATTTATTATTTACTAAATAGAATTATTAAACACAGGATCTTACTTATTACTTATTAGATTAGGTATATGTTCAATATTTTTAAAGAGCTTCTACTTTACCTTCTACTGATATTTTATTTTAATTAGTTTTAACTACAATTAAAGTTACACAAATTTTAAAACAATCACCTTAAATTATGTAAGTAAAATGATTATATTACTCTGTTTCTATTAGTACAAACATCATTTACTAATTACTAATGATAATTACTATTTAATTATTTTAGTTCTTATATACGTAGGTATGTATGAAGAAAAATTGTCAATAATTTAATTAAAAATACATTAAACTCTCATTTATCCCACTTGTGTTTGCATAACAATCACCGAATATGTCACAATGATGCTCATAACCTGACAAATAGAAAAAATTAATTATTTTTTTAAAGCGTAGTTATAATGATAGCATAATAGACTATACTTATATATAGGAAAAGAGGTAAAAATAATTCATTATTACATTTGTATTATAGCTATGTAAGTTGGGGTAGATTAGGGATAGTTCGGAAACATTTTTAAATTTTGGAAATCTTGTTATAACTGGATGAACCCAATTGTTACTTAAATTTCAAAAATGTTTCCAAAATATCTTATCTCACCATCAGTATTCAGTATACTACCATATTTACAATAAACTCTAGTAGTATTGAAGTCTAAATTTAAGAATTACTTACAGATCCAATGAATCCATAACTCAACGTGAAAAAATTCAAGCCAGTAAATCCAATATTATTCGAATTCAGATCATAATAGATCATCATAAGCGATTGAGTCACTTGAATCGAATCACCACCATTTTTACCCCAAATTTCCAAATTTTTAAACCTTTTCTTAATTAGATAAGTCACTTTTCCAGCCTATCAGTATACATATCAAAAAATACTAATCTGATTATTCTTAAATAGTGCAATTAATTTTACCAGTTGATTAACTTCAGCACAAACTGCGAGGACCGTTATAAAAATGAGAACAGAAATCGAACTTGTAAAAATAATTATAAAATCAGTTTCATTTAAAACATCCATAAGGAATATGGATACGTATGCAATGGGTCCAAAGACCATGACAAATGTATGAAGTCCAAAAATCGAGTTGAATTCATCGATTAGTTCGGTTATATTTCGGAATTTCCCCAATTTCTATCAGAAATCAAAATTTTTAAAGCAATAAAAATACAATAAATTTTACCAGGGGGAAATTAGGGATAGTTTAGAAATGTTTTTTTTAATTTGGACAGTTTCCGAATTCCGAATGAGCCATTGTTATTTTGTTTAAGAATATAATTTTGACCATATTTAGATAAAAATGTTTGTATAAAAATAAATTTCAGGTCAAATCAGCAGCTGATTTGACCTGTTTGTTAGAGGATACCTTGGCTATCTTTAGATATAAAAATTACAGGTTGAATAACAACTGGCTTATTCGAAAAAAATTTCCTAACTATCTCTAATCTACCCTTACTTCTGATATTTTTTCGCATTTTGAAAATGCATAGAGGAATGTTTTGAGAAAATGTGCAAAAAGTAGAGCCCAATATACTAGGGTTGTTTGCATAAAAACCCAAACAGTCGTTGCATATGTCTGACTTATTATGAAAAATATCCCAAGTCCATATTTCATCCAGTCATTATACTCGCCATTTGACTGGGCAAGAAAATCAAAATTTTTTGTCGAATTTTGTCCAAAAAGTGCATATTTAAGATTCTCCAATTTTCGTAGAAAGATTTTTTCAATGATGTACGAGAATAGGCCCTTTTCTGTATTCAATTCAGAGGAGAATTTAAAAATTGGACCACCAAATGGAAAAATTATTGAAAAAATTAACGAGCCAATTAATGCAATCCAAACTAGACGGGTCAACTAATGGACCAAAATTAAACTTTAATTACTAATTTTGTGTTTATTAAACATATTATTAACTAGTTCAGTTAGCCTGTTCTATACACATAGGGATTTGTGCAATACCTTACAATACACAGCTATTGTAGTGCTATATCGACGCAAAAATTAGGCTCGAACCCGAAACTCGGTTTTGATAATGATTTTGACAAATTCCGCTCCAAACAACTCAATAACTGAAGCGGGAATACTCAAAAATTCTCAAAATCCTTAAATTTCACTATTTTAGTCTAATCAGTTTATTTGATGATTTTCGAATATTCACGTTTCAGTTATGGAGCTATTTGGAGCGAATTTTGCCAAAATCATTATCAAAATCGAGTTTTGTGGTAAATTTGAAGTCGGTAGTCGATATAGCACTACAAAAGCTCTGAACAAGGTATTCCATTTCCTATGCACAAATCCCGGACGTAAGTAAAGCTCTATAAGGGTCGATTTGCTATTTTGACTAAAAATCTCAAGATTTCTTACTTTCGATTTTGATGGAGTTTTCATTCCAATCAGATCAAAATATTTCGAAATTTTGTTCATTTTCTCAGCAAGTTGTGAAATTTTTCGTCCATTCCTCCATAGAGTGAATGCATGTACAAATGTTGTTGTCATAAAGAGAAAAAACATACCCTTGTACAAAATCAATCGCAATGGGGTTCCTACGCGAAAAGTTCGTAAATTTCCAAAATTAGCAAGCAAATCAAAAATTTGCAAAAATAATATCATGAATTTTTTCAAAATATTCGATTCCCCATAATGAAAGCTATTAGTTGTTGAATCCCATTTTAAGTAAAACGGAGATAAGAAAATGAGATTCATAAATCCGTAAAGGGAAATCAAAATTGTTGTTGTATTTGAAAATCCGCAACATTTTTTATTTTCGCTAGTTGTATCGACAGTATTAGCACTAATATTTTGAATTTTGTGCTCAAATTCATTTAAATATTTGAAGGAATCAAGTTCTTCAACTTGATTTATGAAATTTTGTGAAATACTTTGCTTTCTTTGATAAATATCCATGTCAAATGGGGATATTTGTGACATTTTTCAAAAAATTTTGCTTAGCATTTGTCCACAATAATTTCTCAAGTTAATGGTTTTATAATTGTAGTTTTTAGGCATACAGGCTTATAATGGCATAATACTTACGCTTAGTGTTTTAATTGAAAAATTGATAATTAGGATAATGTACAAATATTTGAATTCAACAATAATAGTGGATATATACGAAGTACTCCGTATTATTGCCTAATGAGTCGAATTCTATTCTAGTTTTTTTAATTTGCATAATTTACAAATACCTACCCTACAAACAAACAGTATCCTCTTCTACTCCTAAACAAATGTTATTTTTTTTAACAATTCAATTAAGTATCAAAGGCTCATTATCAAACCCTATGAAAGCTGGCTTTCGTTTGGGTTAGTAAGTATCAGTATATATATTATGTATTATATTATGGATAATTTTCTAATGGCTCTTATTTAATCTCATCCCTATATTTTTAGCATAACTATATAAAAATTACCCAAAATTTTTCAAAATTTTAGCATACCCTAATTTAATATAATTGTAAGCTAAACTAAAAAATATTTTGGTTTAATTTCATAAAGTTTGATCAAAAATATAGGATTAAATTAAATTCAACTAAAATAAGAGTCTTTACTAATCACTAATCACATCAAAATATTGATAAATTGGCTCAAAATTTGAAATATAATACTCGTAAGTTGTGTCGTTTTTTAAATTAAATTTTTACTTTATAGAATACAATCTCAATTTTATAGAATACCTCATGAATGCGAATTTACATTACAATACTAGCCCTTGTATTAAAAAATTTAAACCTGTCAGTTATTTTAATTTTTACATAATTGACAATACAAACTAGATATTTGAATTTCTTAAAAAAACTAATTAAATATGTCTTGATTTTGTCAAAAAAACCTCTTATCATTTCTATCATATAGATTATACAGCAGATGAATATAGCACAACCCCAAACTAAAAATATCGACAAAATATTCGTAAATAATTTTTGTGGTTCAAAATTTAAATTTTCTGTATTTTTAGAATCCAAGTCAAACATATTTTTAAACCTTCTAATATCTCTAATTGAGTGTAGAAGAATCTCCCATTTACTTTTAATACCACAATCAATAACCATTTGCAATAAGGACTTGATATACTCACTAGATGTCCCGTATGATTCGAAAATAAACCCCTCAGACTCCCAAAAATATGGATCAGTGCCAATTTTGAATTCAATTTTTGGAAACCGTGTTTGGAAATAATGTTGAAGAAATCTAATTTGATCATCACCATGTATAAAGGCACTTCCGGTTCCTTCAAAAAAAGGATCTAAATAATTTCCAGACTTGGATTCGAATTCATTTCTTGGCATAATTTTCTTAAAACTTGATAATGATAGGAAAAATATTTGCATTGCTGTTCGCACATCTTGCCTTGGAGCAGATAGATTAAAAGTACTTTGATAACAATCATAATTTCCATAAATATCTTTGCAATTTGAATCAATAAATATATTGGTTTTACGATTCAAATGAATCTTTGTACAATTTTCCAAGCATTTTCCAAGACTTTTGAAATTATATACTTGTATCTCAACTCTATTGGCACCATGACGTTCTCGATCATCAATTCCAAAATATGCTAAAATATCATCTTCATATTCTTCTAATTTATTAATTTCTACCAAATAGTCATTCTCCTCAAAAATGATGGCCAAATCATGGTCAAATAGTTTATATCTATGGGCCAAAAGTTGTTCCATCTTATCTGGATATATTTTTTTCAATGGTGCAACAAGTCCAGAAGTGACAAAACCTCTGTATCCATTGGAAATTACAATTCCAGTACCAAATAACCATAGAACTAGAGGAATTAGTAGCCATCTAGCGGATTTTATTTTGAAAAACTTCTCCAAATCCACGCCTTGCTCTATGGCCATTGACAAGATCATAATGAATGATGATATTCCGTCCAATTTCAACGATTTGAAAAGATAAATGTAAAGAACCAACATTATAAAGCTGGATAGGACCAATGTTAAAGTTTCATTGTCCATTGGCGTTATAAACGACTCTAATTCAAGACCCATTTGACTAATTGGAGAACAAGTTATAAAATTTTTATAAACATTGATGAATAGTAGTAAATCTTGAGCAATATTGTATCTTAATTCATCGTATAAACCATATGGAGCTGAAAATCCTACTTTAATTTTTAAAAAAGATCCAGTATTTGACACTTTTCTCGTGATTTCGTCAATCTTTATTGAACTCGGGATTGTTTCATTCAATTTATCTAATATTGATTTGAGACACAGGTCATATAGTGTCCAAGTGACTGGAGTTTTCTTCTTTAAATAATCGATATTTTTCCATCCAAGACCATATCTCTCGTCGATCACAACATCTTCAAAATGTAGATTCTTTTGTGAGGCAAATTTCAAAAATTTCAATTGCTTTTTAAAACTCATTTTAGATACTTGTGTGAAGCTTATAGCATCCATTTTGGTCTCAAAATTTTGTATCAATTTTATTTCTTGAATTATTGTAATTGTGTTTTGTAGCAAAATATTTTTATTTTTGAAATTCTGCTTGAAAAGACATACTGTGAATATATAGATGCCATATAGGAGGCGGCCATTTTCAACCAAAGTTTCAATCTTTTCGATACTTTGACAATTTGAACAAAATATTAGAGAATCTTTTAAAAAATGATAATTTGACAATATGTGAATTTTCCCTAGTAGTTTTTGCCAAATATAACCACGATTTATACTTGATTCATCATAGAAAAACCACAAAAATTTACAATTTTGGGTATATTTTATGGTTTTACCATTTTGGCCAATATTTTTATAAAATACTGTAGCTCTTAAGTCAAAAATTTTATAAGGAGATTGGATATTTTGGAAATTTAGATTAGAGTAAGTTTGGAAATCGAATAATATATCGGTAGAACAATATTCAAATTCGCTTGTCCAATCATTTAGGTCTGAAATTTCTAGTTCAATTTTTTCAAAACAGTTTAGAAATTTTATTAAAATTGAGATTGTTAGAAATTTTAGAAAATTTCTTTGCATGTTTGAAATGTCCTATAAATATCTTTCAAATCACTGTCTAAAGTAGTCTAACCATAAAAGTACATTTGCAAAATCATTATAAAAAATAATTCAAGTATCAGCTACAATTTTAAAGGTTATTTTTAATTGCAATTAAATTTGAAAATTTGTATTATAAAAGGCATTTGAAGCGTGCTACATTATACACTAATTATTCTTATTTAAATTACAGAAAGTATGTATAGTGTATATACACTGAATTATAATTAATTAAAATTATAATGCAATTTAATTTTATATTCATGATATATCTACAAACATACTGCATGAAAGTATATGTTAGATATACCAATATAAATTATTAAAATTGCAAGGGTAGAATAGGTATAAGGATAGTTCTAAAAAGGTTTTTGAAATCTTATCTGGCTCTCTAGTTAGCTAGACTACCAGTTTTCGAATGTATCATATTGATATTTTGACATGAAATTTTGTTTCGAAAAATATTGGACATATGTATTAATATTAAACAAATTTAAAAATTTCATATCAAAAAAACAAATGATTCATCCGAAAATAAAATAAGCTGCCTAGATTTCAAATGCGTTTCCAAATTATCCCTAATAAAAATAAACTCCTTGTAATGATCTAGATATTACATTTTAAAGACTTGAGACTTGAGAGCCAATCAAATTAAAGCAAAATGACGTTCATTTATTTTTACAATCAGATTTATATGATCTTTATTATTTTCAAACTATATATCGTTACTTTACTAGGTTTTAATTAACTACCTACTTCTTAACCTTAGTAAATTTGTAATTGTTCAATCAAATTTAAGGCTCTTATCCTTAGTTCACCATGCAGGATGTTTCCCAGAGCCTCACGGCATTTCAAATCAAACTATGGAAAAGATTTACAAAAAATGCTATTCCAGGTGAACAAATAAAGGGTCAGCAGTGTGAAAGAGCCACCTAATTTTATTTGTATAAAATGCACAACTAGATCCTATAAGAGTCCTTCTTGCTTTTAATAAAAATCTGTCAAATTGTTTTTGAGTAATCTTCAGGACAGGCAGACAAAATGGATGAACGGACAAAGTGAAAGTAAAAGGCAAAGTTGAATAAAAAGCGCTCGCTTCGCTCGCCTAATAAAGCACTTGTACAATGAATGATTAATCAAATAGATACATAATCGTTAATTTTTTACAAAAGATTATTAATTATTATTAATTATTAAAATAATATACTATTTAATAAGTTTTAGAAATTAAGAATTAAACAAATCAAGGGCAATGTATTGTCTACATTTGTATAAACTCTCTTACAATCGAGTTTTTTATTTATAAAAGAGACCATTCTAAACTGCTTACTTTCTATTTCATTGACTTTTCAATTATATTTTTAAAGTTCAATTTGTCAATTAATAACATAAAAATATGAATATTTTGTGAAACTTGACGAAAACTCGATTTCAAAACCTACTTAAATAAATAGCTAATTATGAAGAAAAAAATTTGTGTATATTTTTTTGTTATTTATTGTACAATTCATTATTATTCCCTATTATTCCTACTTGTTCTAGCAGGTTTGACCCCTTTTTTTACAAAATATGTATTTATAAAATTTTTGTAAAAATATTTTTTGAATTTAGAAAAACCTATAGAATGTAAAATAGGCAAATGCAATAACACTGTAAGGTTTCAAAAAAAATTAAAGTCAATTTTAGGTATAATAATATTTAGGCATTTTTTAGGAAGGAATTTACCCGGATCGATATTCTTGCAATTTTTACTGTTATTGTGTTGAAAATAAAACTTTTTTGAAGAAATGTCCTGAAGGTATAATTTATATAATATATGAAGGTACCAACAAAATTTTGCAAAAATTTCCAATTTTTGGTCAAAAAATGGAGACAATCTACGAATAAAATTTCAACATGTATTTTGATATAGTGGACTAAAACTAAAACTACTCCATCCCAAATATTTTTGCCCAAAAATCTTGGACAATGGGGATAGTTACTAACCTAAAAGTTACTTTTAGGTTAGTAACTTTCCCAAAATATTTGCAGAAAAATGTTGCATTTTGATCTCAACTTTACAATTTAATTATAATGGTATCGAGTAATTTTGGTCCGCGATACCAATTTACCTGGTCAGTGGTCAGTAGACTACCCAAAAATCTGGAAAATTTAAGACCCTTTTCTAAGTTAATTAGTTAATTAAAATTAATTGTTGACCACTTTTAAAATATTTTAAAAAACAGGCCAACATTACATTCCACAGTACATGAGCTGTGGGGCCAAAGAGATGTCAAATTGTACTTTGCCAAGACCTATTAAGCCACTTCGAAGAAAAAGAAAAAGAAGATTTCATGAGGACGCTTTTATTTATTTTTTGTACAGGAAAAAGTAGTCAAGTTAAAGTACCCTATACATACATATTTAGGTATTTCAGTTTCAGACTATTTTATTATATGTTGTAGTTATGTAGGTAATAGGTACCTACATATTTATAATCGTATACGATATATTTGCCCAAAAAAATTAAAATATTATTTAATGACATTATGAAATATCATGTTTATATCTATTTATATAAAATTAATTACCTACTATGAGCCTACTATGTAATAGAATAGAAAATAATAGTATAGTAATACTTATAATTGAATATAATGTTAATTGTTAATTAACAAGCAAAAAATAAAGCTTTTTGTAAATTCATACTTTACGAAAACTAATATATTATGTGGATCATTCATAACATAATGAATTCATGGCACCGATCAAAATCAAAGCTACTCAACAGCATCAGAGATTCAGATTCAGATCAGATTGAAAAAAAGAATCAAAATCATAATCATAATCATTTCATTACACAATCTGTAATCTGTATGATCTGCATCTGTATTGCAATTGCAAATGCAAATTGCAAATTGCACTGCAAATCCGTTTTTAAAGACCAAAAAAGGATTGATATTACAATCAATTCTGAAAAACTAGAATGTTTCTCACCTCCTATTTGCATATACACTATATTATTGAGACCAAAATCTGGTATTTCTGAACCTGAGAGTTTTTTACCCTATCAAAATCAAAATCAAAATCTAGAAAAACGAAAAAACGGATATCTAGGTATCTAAAACTTAACTTACCCCCAACTTTGCCAGTCGCATCACATTTTTTTGGGTTTGCATTGTTTGGGAGGATACAAAAAAAAATAGAAAATCGTAGTATCAGTACCGAGGTTTAGAAACTTTAACTTTAACTTCCAGTTTACGTATGATCATAGGTAAAGTTAAAGTTAAAGTTAAACT
>JAQIXA010003249.1:0-14631 GCA_034699045.1 Nanhermannia cf. coronata Gr-Ori-00579
AACGTTGCAAATAATTTTTCAAAATCAGTAATAGCATGTTTAAAGAAACCAAAAAAATTCTCTTGCAAATAATAAAACATTAATAATATTGAATGAGCTATAAAACATTTCAATTAAAGTATCAAAATATTTGCTACATAATAATAAGGTACCCATATTTATTAAAATAAAAATAAAATATGACCTATAAGTATAAGGGTTTTATAAAATCTTATAAAAGACCTTAAAAATATAGTATAAAAAGAAAAGACCTTTCTGATAGAATTTATTTCTGTTAGGTACTTAATATATAAAGGATTGGAATAACCAAAGGTATTATTTCAGCTTCCGAAGCTGCATTTGGAGATATAAAAAATTTAGGTTTGTACTTGAGAATTTAGCCAGAGTTGGCAATTAGCCGGCTAAAATGGTCAAAATATACTCATGGCTAAAAATAAAACTATTTTGATATACCTTACTAAAATAGATATCTAATGCAAAAATTATGCTTATTTTGTAAATAATTTTGATTTTAGGTAATTAATTTTTGAAATAAATAATAAAAATGAATTAGGTATACCTGTTGATAATCCTATATATGCATTTATATTTTGAACATTTCATTTTGAACATTTTGGTCAGTAAATTGTAAGTATTTTGCTTAGTCATTTTGCCCACCACAACAGATATATTAGACGGCTGTTCCAACCTTGAATATCACCCCTAACTCCTAACCCCTATTTAAATCATAATTCACCTTTGTTGAATTCATTTTAGCCGTTAAAAAAGGGTCTTTGTTCACTTACTAACCTTACCTAGCCTACCCCTACATACTATAAAACAAAAATTTCAAAATTTGGACAATTTCGAAATTTTACCATGGTCATGGTTTTCCCATGGTTTTTAAATACTATCATTTTTAAAACCCTTATACAAACTTATACAAAAATGTATAATGACTTTTTAGGACCAGGCAAGGTGCAAGCAAGGTAAAGGTCTCATTTACGATGAGCAATGGTATGGAATGCTAATAAAGGCACTCCTACTAGTAGCTACTTATAGCACTGAAGGCATAGCTTAGTAGGGACGAATTCTCAAAATTTCTGAAAATTTCAATGTTATATCTTATGGGATTTTCGACTTTCCCTGTGGTCAAAATCAATTTTGAAAAATAAAAACCATGATTATTTTCGGAGTTTCTGCGATTGACAGACGAATTCCATCGGTGATCAACTATACTAGGGGTAGGCTATCTCACCATATATCTGAACAGGATGGACATCAAATTTAAGGATACCTTGTTAATCTTAATAGATACTCAAGTCAAGGAGCCAATGATATTCTTATTTAATATATTTCAAGTCAAAAAATGGCTTAAAAATATTTTTAAAAAATCTTCAAAAGTAAGTTATAGTTATAAGGTATTTTATATCTAATTAATTAGAATAGAATGTCCCCCCTTCTATTGGTTTTGTATTTTGTCTCAATACGAGTAGGCGGGTATCATAATTTCCAAAAGAAATACATATTCTATCAAATTTTCAGAGTTTTGTCCGCAATATTGAATTTTAATCCCTTATTTATTAGAGTCTCTACTAATATGGATTGATAGTCGAGATCGAGAGATGATAAATATTATGAGGTTTAAATTTTCTTTGCACAAGAGCGCTCACCTGGCCTTTGTAAAGTCGAATTGAGAAATTTATCTCTATACGATTTTACCAGATTGTGGGAGACCCGGGTTCGATCCCCGGCTGGTGCACTTTTTTTTTGCACTTTTTTAAACCATAAATTCATAAATTTTAACCTTAAGCATTGACCTTTAGAGGTCACCGACCTATGTCATCATTAAGTACACATCAAGACCTTTCTATTGCCATAACACATCATTGGTCTAAATTTTATAGGGGCTGAGATATGATTTTTTGAATACATTGACCTTTGAAAAGAAATACATACTTACCATTAGTAAGTTTCGTAACAGGACAAAATATCTAATGAAAAAGATCTAAACTAAAAAGGCCTAACTAGAATGGTTTAATGCTAAAATGTTCAGTATTTACAATTTCTAGACAAAAAATGAAGAAAATGTCTTTGAAATTGACAAAGACTTAAAAATCCTCATAAAAAAATACATAGGGTACTTAATATACCTACCTCCTGGTTTTGTTAAAACTTGTAATTTTATTTCAAATTTAATAGCCAAAATAAGCCATTATAATTTATCTAACAATAAGTTGGATTCAAATTCAAAGCTAAAAGAGATACTGCTGATACTCGTAATAAAATAATGGAACTATTTTATAAAATTTTTCTTAAGATAGTAATTTCTAATTAAATAAAAGAGAGATTTTGAAGAACAAAAAAAAGTGTCAGTTAAGTATCTATTAAGATATTAATTAAACAGTTACAGATAATATGGTTTTATGTAATAAAATAAGCAATTTATAATTTATCAAAGTAGTTTTTATTTTTTTTTAATCTGTAAAACTACGTAAGTAAAGATTTAAAAATCACTTTGAATTTGTGATATTTTTTGCCTAATAAGGACAGGGTTTCAAATAAGGTAGACTAATTAAAAAATTGTATTCAAAAACTACAAATTGTAAATTGTAATACAAATTCATAATTAAACATTTAACTGAGAAAAGAAATGAATGAAATAATCAACTTGTGCTTAATTATGATGCTTATATCTATTTATGTAAAAAATATTGGTATTATTTTATAGTTTTTAGAGTTAATTCAAATAGTAAAATAGAAAATCATCGCCAATTTAATTCGTTGTAAAACTCATTGACATGATGTCTTTTGAGAGAAAACTTGGGGGAGATGTTATGTAATCCAATGTAACCCGACTTCGAATTCTTTTAAGAAGTTTTTCATGGACCTATGTAAATAAATAAATAAATAAAAATTAGGAATTAAAAGTAGGTACTTTAGTATTTCTATATTTTTCTACATTTTCTACTACTACTTTAACCTAGTATTCATACTTTTAATTACTAATAAAATACTGAGTATTTATTTATTCAGAATTCAGAAGTAGCCGAAAGCTTTTAAGCCTGCCTAATTTTAAGGTGAAAGTGAACCAGTTGCTATTTTGACCTCGAATTTTGTTTGAGAATATATTGGACATCTTTAGATATCCCAGGTCAAATAGAATAGAAGGATATATGTACTCGGTTTTTTTTGGCAGACCAGAAAGAACATTTCAAGTAGAAGATATCCTAAAAGTTTTTGGACTACAAATATTTCAAATCTACCACTGATGTGTAAATTAAAAAAAATAATTTAAAATTTTACCTGGTAATTATGAATTTTGAGCGATTTCACAGACGTCTTGGACAATGAATCAATATCGAAAGCAGCATGTTTTTCCAAAGTGCCTTGTGTCCTCATATTTATCAACTCCAATCGACAAAGTGCTAAAATCAAAATTAAATTTTCAGATAATTATACAGATAATATATTTAGCTAATTAGATTAATCACTTTTATATTTTACAGACTTATTATGATCATGATAAAAAAAATTATAAAAAATACCTTTCAAACGTGCGAGAGATTGGAGTTTCAGACTTTTGAGAGAGGGTGGATGAAGTGTGAGTTTTTTGAGTGTGTCTTTCCAAGGTATATAGTCATACTGTTTGTAGCAATCTCTAATGCCCATATGGCCCACCTCGAATTCCAGAACCCGTGGGAAATGTGTTTCCAAGAGGCGATATCCTTTGTAATTTTTTAAACTATTTGGATCTGGGTGTTTAACCTTCACTTTGGTCACACTATCCAAAGACCCCTTGAGGATTCCAAGTAAGCCCAAGTCCTCATAAGATTCATCAAAGTCGAATTGCATGTCGATAATAATTTCTCTCAAATTCGGAAAAATTAAGGGTAGGTCGATCGAAAAATAGGATTCGTCGCTTTGAAAACTATCTATCTCCAATACTAAAAAAACGGTTCACAATTATTATTTAGGGATATTTAATAAAGTGATTTTTAAATAGTAAAGCTGATGGTTTTATATTAGGATTATACCTTTTAATTTTGGTAATGCCGGCATTTTGAATTTTCCGTCTTTAGAAAGAAATTAAAAATTAAAATTAAAATTAAGATAAATTGATGGTATTATTTTCTAAATTTTTTAAATTTGAAAACCTAGTTTTCATTTTTCATCCTATTTACTAAGCGAAATGCATATTATAGTATTTCAAAGCAAAAAACTGAGAGATAAGGATTGGTCCCCCCTATATAACATAGGTAATAATTTATTTAGAAATAATTTACCAGGAAATTTGAATCCTTTGTAATAAAGGCCTAAGTGCAGATACTCCAATGTATCAGATTGCATTATCAAAAATTCATTTAATTTTTCCAACTGATCCTTAACTTCCAATTCGGTTAAACGAGCTTCAAATATTACTTGAATTGTAAATTTTGTTAATTGTAATCCAGCTTGAGCCATGTTTAGTAAGTCTTGGGCAAAAACTGGATCATGATGGCCATTTGAAAATACATAAAAAATTCGAAAATCCTCCAACTTCCCAAGTACACCCCCAGAAGATTTCAGAAGATCACAAAGTGGTTCATCAACTGGTTGATGGATCATATAAAATCTTTTAAATTTCAGAGAATTTTCGGCAATATTTTTGATAATGAAATTGATATCATTAATCTCTTCAGCAGTAAACGCCAAATCTAATGTCAGTTCTTCAAGTTCTGGAAATTTCAAACTTTTTGGCCATTTAATTTTTCCACCAAATTGTTTATGGTCCAAAAAACCCATTAAACAAAATCTTTTGATATGTTCTGATGAATTTAGTAGGACTTTGATTAAACCAGAGTTGATATTTGTATCTCTTTCTTCAGTCTCAATTGTGAGGGATTTTGGTTCAAAAGTTTGAGAAAATCTACGCCTCTGTGAAGAAATCGCCTTCAAATTTGTTCTAATTTCATGTGAAGAAATCCAAAGCTTATTTGGTGAGTCTTGTAATAAATCGGCGAATTCCTGGAATTGAGCAGCCTCTGTAAACTTCTTGGCAGGAATTGTTTGAGATGTTAACTTTTTAAGTTCATTGCTGGACATGTGGTCCCAAAGTTGACACACACCCCTTGACCTTTTTAAGTCCTCAACTGTCATCTGGGCCATCATTATCTTAAGTACCTACAAAAAATGTCAATTAATTACAATTTACTGATATCTGGAACTTTACAGATAAACAGATTTATCTGTCAACTTAAATAGCTTAAATATAATGTAGATATAAAATTCTAATTTCTTTGGGCAACTTACAGGATTTAACAAAAATGGGTTGGCTTCACTGAACTCAAGTTGAGATTCATCATTGTATTTGTCCACTTGTTTCTCAATCTTATCTACTTTGGACTTGACCTATTAAAATAAAAAAATTACAACTTAATACAAATACAAATAAATAAACATCTTATAAATTGGAATTTGATTTAGAGCTAAAATGTCAAGTCGATGTTAAATTAAAAATAAGTTTTTCCAAGTTAAAATATCTCTAAATATTAGTTATATGGCCTCATCTTTTGTATTTTGACTCGACAAAACACATAAAACATCAAATATGTAAAACCAATTTAAATACTCATAGTAAATGGGAATTTGACTTGATGATTTATTTATCTATATGATGTCAATTCAAGTCAATGTCAATTTAAAAATAAATAAGAGTTAACATGACAGCACCAGGGTACCTTGTTACTTGGACCCTCTGTTAAGCCACCAACACCACCATCATTGCCCACAACCTCTTTGACCTTGACCTATTAAAAATGTAGAGTTATAATTTTGACATAAAACATCATCATATAATATTATATTTTGGTATTTTGGTAAATGGGAATTTGATATCATGCATGCATCATGTCAGTCAAGAGTCAATTGCATTTTGTCAATAAAAAATAGAGAATTTTATTACGTTTTTACTGGGACCATCTTCAGTTACACCTCCATCACCACCACCACCATTATCACCAACCTCCTTGACCTGTTATAAATGACAATTTAAAGTTATTTTGACAATTAAAATACACAAAATAAACATCATTCATAAATAATGTAAAATGTAAATGGGAATTTGATATCGATTTCAATGTCAATTTAAAAAAAATAAAGCAAGTTACAAAAATTCATACCTTTTTCCTCAGACCATCAGTTGGACCACCTGGACCACCACCATCATTACCATCATCTTGACCTTTTCTTTTACTTGCTGACCTTAGCTTTCGCATTTTTTTAATTGGAAATTAATAATTAAATTGCAGAAACAGAACAGAACAGAACAGAATAGATTGCAATTGTTTTTAGTTTTTGTCAAAAACCTAAAGCTTAGTAGGCTATCTAGTATATGCGCGAAGCAAGCGAATTGCCTGCGAATCTGCGAAATTTGAGAATTGCGTATTGTAATTAGGTATATACTGCGAATCAGCGAATCGAAATCGAAATCGAAATCGAAATCTGAAATAATTTTAATTCTGCAATTACAATTTACAATAATTTAAAGAGGTCTAGGACTGGGATAAAAGATGTCAAAAAGAAAAGTTGGTGTTCGAGGTGACGATGGTGGTCCAGGTGGTCTGACTGATGGTCCCAGTAGTAAGAAGGTAATCTGATTCATTTAATTACAAAACTAAACTAGAGCAACTTAGCAAGTATCCTACCTAATTTTTATTTGATTTATTTCTCATTACAATTACAATTATATCTGTGTATATGACCCGACCCATATTTTCTATTTTAAAAGGTCAAAGATGATGCTGACATTGGCAATGATGAATCACCACCACTTGAAGATGAACATGAGCCCAATGCCAATGAATTAAACCCATTTCTTTGTAATCCTGTAAGTTTTCATTTAATGGACATAATTTAAGTACTTTATGTAATTTTAAGGTCATGATCGGTGTTATCATTTGGATAGTAAAATAATTTACATTTTAAGGTGCTCAAGATAATGATGTCCCACATGACAATAGACGACTTAAAAGGGTCAAGGGGTGTTTGTACACTTTGGGACGAAATGTCCAGCAACGAATTACAAAAATTGACATTACAATCTCAAATGAAGCCAGCCCAGCAGAGGTTTACAAAAGTTGACCAGATCCAAAAGTTTACAAACTTATTAGAAGACTCACCAAATAGGCTTTGGATTTCAAATGAAATTCGAACAACTTTAAAGGTCATTTCAGCTCAGAGACGAAGATTTTTTCTTAATTTCGAACCAAAAGTTCTCACAATTAAGATAGAAGAAGGGGATACAAATGTCACTTTAAATTTAATTAAAATCCTACAAAATTCGTCAGCACATATCAAAAAATTTCAGATGATGGGTTATTTAAACCAGAAACAATTTGGTGGTGGAAAAATTAAATGGCCAGCAAAGTTAAAACTTCCAGAACTTGAAGAATTGTCATTAAATTTAGGATTTGGTTTTGGTTTGGAGATAATGTCTAAACATGTCCATTTCATCATCAAAAACATCATCATAAATGCTCCTAAATTTAAAAGCTTAAACTTGGTCTGGCAACCAGTTGATCGTCAACTTTGTGACCTTCTCTCATCATCTGGTGCACTTGGAAAATTGAAGAATTTTGGACTTTTTTATGGATATGGATATCCCCGAGATGATGGTCTAGTTTTTGCTCAAGATTTACTCAACATGGCTCAAGCTGGATTACAATTAACAAAATTTACAATTCAACTCAATTTTGAGTATCACTTGAGTAGAGAGACTATTTTGGGTCAGGTTGAAAAATTGAAGGAATTTTTGATAATCCAATCGGAGACCCTGGAGCATCTCAACATCTTCGTTGCCATTGATAACGAGGCTCTATTTGGTAAACAGATTTCTTTATATATCTATAGGTTACCCTGTGACCTTAATTCAAAATTTTTTTTAAAATAATTATGTAGGCTTTTATTCGAGTTTATAAAAATAATTAATTGATACAAATTATCATAAACATTCTAAAATAATATATTCTTTCTTTCTTCCTTCCTTTCTATCTATAGACCTTGTTAAATTCAATATGCCACCATTACCAAAACTGAAAGGTAACCTAACTAAAGCAAAAAAAACTAGACTATAATAATTGTCCGAGCGAAGCGAGCACCTACTATTCAACTTTGCTTGCACTTTGTCCGTCTGTATTCTGTATGTATGTATGTGTGTATGTCTGTTTGTCCAGAGGACTCGAGAACTACTGGACCGATCTTAACCAAACTTGGCATGAAGGAGCCCCATAAGGTGGGGGTGTGCCATTTCGACTAAAAACCCAGGTGGCCCCACCCCTTGCGGTGCTGCGGACCCTTTAAGGGTCCGGCGGAACCGCAAAATTTTTATATTTAATAAAAATGTTCCCCATGGCTTGAAATGCAAAGATATCAGTATATGGTCCCTGGGTCCGTGCGACCCCCAGGAACCGCACGGTGGCCCCCGGAACTGCAAAATTTTGTATTTGATAAAAATAACATTTCATAGCTTTGCTCGAACAATTAATAATCAACTTCTAGAGAGTTGATTAAAGCCTAGTTATTTATTTATTGAGTAGATAACTAATCATTAATAATTATAATTATCAATTGTTTTAATTTTCTAGTGTTGGAAATCGGTAATTGTGGTTTCATAATGTTTTATAACCAGATTGACCTGCCCTTGATCTTCCCGAATTTGACAGAAATAAGTCTAGACCTAGAATCCAGCTATCGCAACTTGAATGAAATCTTCAAAGGATCTTTGGACAGTGTTGTGAAATTGAGAGTCAAACACCCTCATCCAAACTGGTTTAAAAGATACAAAAAATATCGTCATTTGGAAATATATTTCCCAAATGTCCTGGAATTCGAGGTGGACCAAATGGGGAAGTATAAGTACAAAAATGTGTGGAACGCCCAGTACAAACATATCCCTTGGAAAAAAACACTCAAAAAACTCACTCTACATCCAGTCACACTCAAAAATCTGGAACTCGAATCTCTCTCGCGTTTGAAAGGTAATTTAAAAAAAAGCATTTGAGTATTTGAATTATAAGGTAATGTAAAAAAGTACAAATTACAAGAATTAATTGAAAAATTTTTTATTTTAGAACTTGATCGATTGGAGCTGATTAATAAAAGGACAAGTACAATGAGAACACCCGTCAATTTTAATTTTGAGTCTTTATCCAAGACTAATGTGAAGTCTCTCAAAATTCAAAATTACAAGGTATCTAACCTAACTAAATATTTTAAATAAAAATTATTTAAACATAAACATACACGTTTTATTAATATAGTATCTATTATACTTGTATAAACGAAATTGTAATTACTTTACAAGTCATTAAGTATTCAATTAATTTAATGTCTAAATTTTTCTCTATTATTTACTGATCCTTAGATCTGTGAAGAACAAGTGGAAGAGATTCGGAGGCGATTCACACTGGACTACATACCCTTCAAGGTTCCATTCAATGGACTGATTAATTGATTTTTTATTACGATTTCCCTCAAATATCCTCGCTCTTGTCTCAAAATATTCAATTTAGGTATTATATAATCTATCTTTTATTTAATTAGTATGCTATAATTATATAATATACATTACTTAAATCCAAATTAACTAATTATATAATAGAATATTCGTAAAAATTTCCGAATTTCTACTTCTATTTTAATAGGATTTTTGAGATTTTCAATAACTACTTATACTTACACCATACACAGAACTTAATCTTATTTCTTAATTAATATGAACTCTTTTTAACCGTTTACCTCTATAATCTTATATCTTATTTAACTCACAATTTAATTAGGTATTTGTAATTGAATAGTTCAATTAACTATAATATATTCTTAATTTTAAATTGAAATCGAGTGTTTGACTCAATTGAAATTGTAATGTTTACAAGCCTATATTAGCTGTAGGTGATTTATTTAACATTGTAATTCGTTATCGTTTTGTTAATCCTTCATAGGTAATAATTAGGTTTACAATATAAACATAAATAAATAAATAACGTTGATTCTTTTTTCAAAATTCTCGAAATTTTTGAATTTTTTTAATTATATTTTTTTAATATCTAGGTAGGATCATCTAATTTAAAATTTACAGTAGTGGAGAAAAGCCTTTTAGTAATATAGGTAGGTATATAGTTAGGGTATTGCCAGTTGTATAATAATATATAATTAATTTTAATTAGATTCTAATTGTGGACTTAATAAATAGTTTAAATTTCTAAATATCAATGCAGAAGACTAATAATTGATTTTGGATTATAGTTCCATCCATTATAATTGTACTACTACCTACTGATAGTTAGGGAGGGTACTTGTTCAAGAAACAAATACATAATATAAATGAAATTAGATACATAGTAAAAATCTTTTTTGACCTTTTTTGCAGCTAATTCTAAGTCATCTACACGTATAACTTGCATTTATATCTGTACATAAACAACTAACTACCTACATAATATTATTATGGTATGTATGTATAAACAGATTAAGTATGTATCTTGAATTTTTTTCATCCTATTTTTCGAATCAACTTATTGCTTGCTATTTTAACTTGAAATTTTGTATCTACATCTTTAGATACTCAAGACAAAGAGCCAATGATATTCTTATAATACACAGAATCCGTCTATTACCGCATACGCCTATTACCGCATCCCCCATATATATAGCATCCGTCTATTACCGCATAATATTTAAAAAAAATGATATTTAAAAAAAGAACAACGTACTATCTGTACTACACCTGATACCTATATGTAAAATGCATCTAATCATACAAGTATCAAATCAATATCTAGGTAGGTACTTTAAGAATAAAACCATGCATTATGCAGTAGTTAATTCAGCATTTGTTTCATTTCAATTTGTAAACTAATCTGAAAATCTGAAAAAAAAAAGTCTTTTTATAATATCAGTACAAGTGACTTTTTTAAACAAGTTCAAAATATATAGGTAGCTTCTTCCTATATTTAAACCTTCAAAATCACTTAAAACAAAATAACTAAAGATTTTGAATTTTTTGCCCTTTGCTTTGCTTTGGTTTACTATACAAAAAGTGTAAAAAAAAAGTGGTTCAAAATTGTGAATCGAAATGAAAAATTTACAATTTCATTTCAATTTCAATACATTTTTAGGTGCTCAACAAAACAAGAACTGGAACTGGAATAGGGATAGAATATTATGCATATTTTTGATCGAATTTTGACCATCATAATCATATAGGCCTTAGTACGAGTATTCTAAGATTTAGAATACTTTTTTACCTATCTAATTGCTGATGATTGAACTGATTTTTATCAGGCAACTTATAAAACTCAAAAATAAATAAATTTAGGATTAGGATTAGGATTATCATACTCAAATGAGGATACCTTTAAACCTACTGAATATGAGTCAAAACTTGGCATGGAGGACCCCCATAGGGAGGCTGTGTGCCATTTTGACAAAAAATTTCAGATTGCCCCATTCTAAGGGGTCACGCGGAGACCCTTAGAAGTGTTCACCGGGACCATAAAATTATTTATTTAATAAAAATGATCCTTAAGGTCTGAATGAATATTATTAAACCTTTATTTTAAAAATTATTGAATTTTACTTAGCAAGAAATGGTTATACATACAAGCTTTGCTCGCCCAATTTATAATCAACTGCTAAAGAGCTGTTGATTAAGTCCTAGTAATAATTAGGTACCGATTGACTGAGCAAGAAAATATTTGCTCAAAAATGTTGATTTTGATCTCAACTTTACATTTATTATTATAATGGGATCGAAATCGAGAGTTCTTTTTAGTCTTCGATTTCAATTTACCTTAAATACTAAATTTAAGCTTGTTATTTATATTATGCTTTTCTCTATTGATCTCTGAGAAATTATATTTTATAGCTTCACCTTTACACCTACTAGATTTAGATGGATTCTTTACTAAATCGGGTTTTTCAGAGCTTAAATAAGACCAACCACGTGGGGGGTTTTATACCCGTTGGGGACAAAATAGAAAATTGTCCGAAAGAAATAAAACGTTTTATTTATAAGTCGATTGATTGTTGTTTACAAGTCTAAAATCAGATTCTAATCTGCTCCAAAATCAAAAACCCAACCACCTTTTTTATCCGGCATTTTTTTTCCCCCACTCCCAGTGGGAGTGGGAGTCTCCCACACGAACACGAGACAAAAATTTTGCCAATTTTTCGTTTAGAAATCAAATTTTTTCCATTTTAGAGGTCATTTACGTAACGAGGGTGCGACTCTGCTCGTGATGGGGAAAGCTAGGAAGAAGGGTCAACAACCAAAAAAGCCCTTGACGACCAAGATGGTCGAAAAACCAAAATCGTCATCTAAAGCTAAGCAAGCAAAAAAGGTAAATTGCAACAATTACAAGTAGTACCCTATACCCTTTAATAGTGTACTAATAATAACTCTGTATAATTATGTGGTCATTTTAAGTATTATGAATGAAGGTAATTTACCAATCAATCTAACATGAATGACATGGTTTTACAAATTTAGGTCGAGGTGGTGTTGGTGGTGGACAAAGAACCAAACCTGTCGAATAAATCTAAAACGGAGTCTAAGGTAAATGTAATTACAATTTAGAGTAGTTAGTAATGTTCATTTTAAGTAATTATAAATAAAGGTCATATTTACACATCTATTGACCTGACATGACATGATTTGTAAATTTAGGTCAAGGTCAATGTGGAGGAAGAGATCGCTGAGCTGGCCCATGTTCTTGGACCACTCCCTGCTCCTATCCCTGCTGTTGCCAAAAGGGTAAGTTTTATCAATTGAATTAATTTTATAATTGAACTATATCAGTATTAGCTTTTATATAATACCGTAATGCAATTCTAAATTAAAGCATAGAATAGAACAATTTTTGATTATTTATCATTTATAATTATTATTCACTAAAAAAGTGCATTTATATCAATCATTATTTATCGGGTGCATTACTTGACAGAAGCTTAAACATATAACATAGTCTAACCGAATCAAACTTCATAGTCTTTAATTAATTATCCATAATTAATCAATAATTATCTTTAAGTCAATAATAATCTACTTTACCTAACTTGTTCTTAATTTTAATTTAGCAACTTCGATCTTCGATGAGACGGCTCAAAGATCTTCCAAACCCTGAAGACAAGGTTAAGGTAATTTACTAATCTTCTATAGACTTATTTATAAATAAATACTTGACCTGATCTGATAATAAATATATTTTTATTTTTATGTACCTACAAATGAAGGATGATAGTAATACGGATGTCGCTGTGGCTGGTGTTAAAAGACACGAAATTGGTCAAGAGATCTTGAATAAAAAGTCGCCAATAAAGAAGAATGTCAAAAGACTAGAACCATCCAAAGTCAACGTGGTAAAAGAATATGTAGCTTCTAGCTCTGGTATAAATGTAAGTTTGTATTAAATAATATTTAATATTACATAATTTATATTACATAATGTATTACATAATTTAACAACTAATCAAATCAATTATATTTATAATTTTTAATTAAATATTATACTTGACTTGATTTATTTATGTAGGTTGAAAATGGTGGTGAGAGCGCAACGAGGAGTGGTGCGGCTTTCAGAAAATGCCAATCTCCCAAAAACGTAAGTTAATTCTATAATATAAATATACAATTGATTATGATTAGATATTTATTTGGGTTTCGTATTCGTGATGCTAAAATAATATTAGTGTTGCATAAAATTAGGTTAGAATTTGGCTTTTATATTTTAATTATCTATTTTAATTATCTTTAGCAGCCACAAAACAGCTTGAAGGGAAAAAAGAAAGCGACAAAAACTCCGAAAAAACCTCGGCGTAAGATTAATGGAAAGGTAAATGATAATTTTTTTAATGTTAATATGTAGGACTATTGTTAACTTGAATTATTTTGATTAGCTTCTATATTATAATCTGTTTTAAATTACTTTATTTAATTATTAGACACCAAATCCAACTGGATTGAAGAGAAAAAGGAAAGTTGCCGAACCGACTGGGCCTGTTCCTAATATTGATGTAATTAGAGTTTAAAATAATTATAAATTTATTTATTTTACATTTATTATCAGTGTAATATTAAACTTGAATTATTCATTTAGATCATGACAACAAGTGAGAATGATTATGAAGAGATTATCAATGACGTAAATAATTTTTAATTTTAATTATTTTATGTCCAGTTTCAATAAAAAAATAAAAAATAAATATAGGTGGTGAACAATATGGATAATGTAGACCAATCAGCTCCTGGAGATAACAATATAAACACCCCGCTTGACCTAGTAATAAATTACAAATTATAATATAGTTTTTAGGTCTAGATATTTATTGTAAGATCTTTGACTTATCTTTTAATAATAGAAATAGAGTGTGGTTTAATTTTTATTTTAATCTTTTTTAATCAGGAATCAAAAGATTTAAAGAGAAAGTCTAAAGTGTCCAAAAAATCGACTACGCCTGTTACAATTGAGGCAGATTCATATGCAACAACGGTAATATTGCAATTTTTTTTGTTTTTATTTTTTAACTTGAATTGAGGTTAATTATCTGTTTTAATTATCTTAAATAACACGTGTTATTTAACTTAAATTTAAACTTTTGATAAGCTTCAATAAT
>JAQIXA010003250.1:0-14627 GCA_034699045.1 Nanhermannia cf. coronata Gr-Ori-00579
TTCAATAATAAAAAAGCTATACTTTTCCCATAGCCAAATATATATTTTCATAGCTTAAGTAAATGGTACCCTTTTTAAAAGTGAATTTTTGCATTTTATATAACGGCACCCCCTTGTTAAGGAAAGTGTAGATCCGTTATAGTGAGGTCAATTTAAATTGAGTGTTTATGAAAATTTTCTAAAATTATCTGTAGGTTGTAGTAAGTATATTATGGTACTCAAATACTCAATAAACATTCTTATTTTGATTTTAAAATTTTAAAATTTTGGCCATTTATATCCTATTTTGGCCATTGATTTATACCCTATTTCTTTCTATTATGGTAGATTTATACAAGCTAATTTTAAATGACTACTGTCTATGACTATGTTATTAAAGAAGCATCTAAATATGTCATTAAAACTTAAATATTTTGCATTTTGCATTTTGTAGATAAATTATAATTTTCTATCGAATTTTCCTCTCATTTCAAACTTTTTTGAGATTTTGAATTATGAATTTTCTAAGAATTATCATATCTAATCTAATACTTTTACCAGAATATTACATAAGAAATTTTAAAACCTGTTGAAAATCCTAGACTTGAATTGAAGGACAATATAGAGCAAAAATTATATGTATCAGATAAGGCGCATGAATTCAACTTCACTTTGAAATTGTATCTTTTTAACGAAAGGAAATCATTTTTTTGTTCATTCGGCTTCTGGTTCTGGAATCCAGTTCATAAACCCCAGAAGTAGTTGAGAATGACTTGATACATTTTGGTCATTTCACCCCAAATTTTATAATTTTCCACGAAAAATTTGTAATTTTACCAAAATATTTTGTAAATTTTGTAAATTTTTGCAAATTTTTAGAAAAATGAGTTGGGATAGCTCAATTTTTGAGATTCCTCTGCTGAATAACAGTGATAATATGAGTGATGTAATTGCAGGATATAATCGGAACCTTTATATTTATAACAAGATACAAAATTCGGTTCTTATTGGCATTTATATTCCAACATTTCTACTCTCATTAATTGCTAATATCATTGTGATCATTGTTGTCTCCAGGTTCAAGTCTTTAAGAAGGTAAAATTATGAATTTTATGAATTTTTATATAAAAAAATTTCCAATCTATAAAGTTAGTTTAAAAAGTACTTAAGGATTAGTTATAGGGTATTTGAGACATTATTTTAAAAAATTTGAATTGTTCTTATTTTTGAAATAAGAAAAGCTCTGAAAAACAGAATTTTGACGCAATTTTTATAAGTAAATTGATCTAAAGTTTGAGAATTCAATTCTTCTATACACTGAATCTGATCTTAATTCAAAATTAGATATTATTCCTACTTATGGCTAACTTATAATCTCGAGATTTAAAATTACATTTGATATGTGAAATCTTATTCCTGGCTTAATTTGTACCCATTTTTAATCGCGAAATCTGTTTTAAGGTCAATTTAATCTCGGTTTGGATTTTAAAAAGTAAAAGCAAATCAAAGTCAAGGAATAAGTCAAGAGAAAAGTCAAAAGACAGTTTTAAACGGCAAAAAAGTAGGTACTCAAGTACCTAGATACTTAATAAGTATTCTATCTCTTATTTGATTCTTAAATTTTGAGTTAAGACAAGACTTATTGTATATTTAAGGCTCTTTAAGAGTCTTAAGAGTCAATGTACCATTACTACGCAAAACAAAACAAAAGTCAAGATAAACATACTCGAAATTCGAGCTAAAAGGTCAATATGCTTAACCTAAGAAGCTTTTAAAGTAAATAACAAAAATATTCATTTCACTCATTAATTACACCATATACAGATATACTGTATACATAGTAGTTCAATAGTTCTAGAAAAGTTTTTTTTGTAAATATCTCCACTGTACATCAAGTGTCATCAAGTGAAATGTAATACTTACCTAGTAACTATTCTTTAGTAAAAAAAAAGAAGCTTTGAAAAAAGCTTTGAATTATGATCTTATATAAGATCTTATTTAATTTAAACGACTCTTTTTGATTTGATAGAATTTCACCAAGTTTAACATGTCTTTTATATACACATTATATCCGTAGGTACTTACTTACTCTCACTCTTATCCTTATTAATGTTTGTCATGATCATGATAAACACTAATTTAACGATTTCAATATCTACGATACTTATGTAGACTTTATGAGAATTATGATTATGCTAATTTATTTCAAAATCAGACAGAATTATGTTGGGCATATAGTCTATATAGTTGTCTATGTCTTAATTTGCTTGTTATTCAGCTTTGCGTGAAAAATCAAAAGACAATGATAAATTAGATTATAAAATTCTCTTTTTTATTTGCAAATATAATGCGATCTACTATTAGGATTAGGATGCAACTACTCACTACTCTAATTATTTGAGTATTATGCACACGTAGCTAAGCTACTTAAGTAAATGGTAATACATGCCATTCAAATTATAGAATATTTCATGGTAAAATCGCATTAATTCAACTTTATAGTCGCTTGTTTTGTCGTCAAAATCTTAGGGAAGAATATCCTGGCAGATGTTTTAAATTCTCCTATAGAAATCCTAAGGGGTGATCCATAAAAGACTTCCGACCTATATCGAATGGATGTCCGATTTTATTCGAAATTTTATTCTAAAAAAAGTTATAAAAATGCTCAAAAATATTTAGGGGCATCTCATCTCAAATATTTTGAGGTTCATAATCGAATTCGGATGCGCTTATTTGTGAAATTTTAAAATAACTAAAACGAATTAAGCACAAAGTTAACATTCTGTATTTTGAGTTATTTTATTATTTTTGGAATTCACCGACAAAAATTGCTATTAAAATGCGATTTTTCAAAAATAATATTTTTACTCTGATGTCTAAATTAGACAGTCTAATCTATAAATGTGTGTTCAAAATTGGACAAACTTGACCAAGGGGTAAAAAGATCGAAAAAAATGCTGGAAGTCTTTTATGGATCACCCCCTCCCCTAACCTAATACAATAAGTTTCAAGTTTGATTTTAAAATGTCAGGAAATGTAATTAAAATTATTTTATTGCATTTTATTAAAATAGGTAGTAAGTAAAGGTACCTATTGTACAAAATTTTTAATTGTCCAAACTTAATATCTCAAATTTTAATGAGTTCTTTTAAATGAAATCATTTTACAGGAATTCAGAGATCCGAAAAAATTTTTAGCCAATTTTGAGACATATATTGTACTGTATAGATTACTCGTATATCAGTAGAATTAGTAGGGTATAGAATCCTGCTGATCCTGAGTAGAATTCAATTGTGGAAAAATAAATAAAAATTATTAGCTCTAATCGGATTATTTGTTCTATGTACCGATTTATATGTAACAGTGCCTAAATATTTCTTCTATTACTTCTAACGTTCTAACCATAAACCAGGTTTGGTAAAAAAAAATGATACCTATTTTGATATTTCTCAATCTCAATTATGTTGTGATTCTTCTAGAGTCTATAAGACCTAAACTAATTAAATTTTACAAACAATAATATCATCTTATTATAATTATATACCATACTATGTACAATATGTACAACCTATAATAACAATATCAGTAGCTTAAAAACTAATAGGTAACTCATTTCTAATAAAAAGAATAAAAATATTTGATTTGAAATAAAACAGAAGAGCTAATGTACTCGTAGGTACCTATACAGATACATAATATACTTACTTAATATATGTATGTATTAGTATGTTCCATAATATGGTATTAGTGATTCCAAAAACCAGATGTGATTTTGGATTTTGGAAATCAACAAATAAAATACCTTCAAAAAATGGCAATAGTATTTACTCTACAAGCTCAAAATTTTTATTATGCTTTTATTTTTTTTGAACTTATCCTTATACTACAGATAGTAGTATATTTCAGGAAAAAATGTCTATAAAACCAATACATAATTAAACATAAATATTGTGTAAATCACTTAAAACGACGACACGCCGTAGGCGGGTCATTTCTAGTACTTACCCTATAACCTTAATATATAACAATTCTTTTGAGCTTTTTTTAGAGGATTGTTTAGTTTTAGCCTTTTTACATTTTCGATCAAAATTTTCTGTACCTTAAAAATAATTTTAAATGACCTAGAGATCTAAAGTCTAAAATGATCTAAATGCCCTAGCCTATCCTGTCTCCTTAATTAATCTTTAAGAAGTGTAAAAATTAAAAATTTCTACAAACTTAAGGTTTCAAGTCCTTTGAACTTTGAGCTAATTATACTAATCATGTTTTTTTTTCTCAATATTTATTAGTGTTACAAATTACTTTTTGGTAAATTTGAGTGTGGCTGATCTACTTGTTACTTTAATATGGTAAGTAGGGTACTCTACTACGGCTTGTATTTACTTTATATAGAAATTGTATTGTACAGATAGGGTATATAACTACTTACGGATATTTTTTATACATAATTAAAAGGATTTATTTTTCTCATTTCAGTATGCCAATGGCTGTAGGTAAATTACAAATAAATTATATGGTAATTAAATGTATGTATTTAAATACTTTGTATTTGGTTTTTTTTTCTTAAAAAAAAGGAAAGGCAATTCATTCACTCTGGATTTATGGGGAAATTTTTTGCAAACTATCAAATTATATGACTGGTAAGTACCTTGTAAATTTATCATTTTTTTTATCTATCTAACTACCTAATTAGCAATATTCATATTCAAACTTCAAGAAGGCTTATCTAATCTATATTAGAGTACCTATATCTACCAAATATACCCAGAAATTTTCAATCCTTAATTATGAGTAAATGCTAGAATTATAAAGTTTGAGTTTGAGAAATAGGCTTATACTTAATACTGAAGAATTTGGTACTTTTCCAGTAAAATCATATTAAATTTTAAATTGCCTACCAGACGCTTATTAGACATAGAAATTGAAATCTTTGAGTTTTTATGAATTTGTCTAAACTTTTAATTTTAGAAAAAGGATAGACTCATTTATCAATATTGAATACCCTTTTATTCATGTATAATTTTGTATAAAGACAATTTTAATCCCATATATACGAGTATTATCTATTCTAGATGGATAATACTAATATGTATTTGCAAATTTAATTGTGACTTTGATTATAATTTGAGGATTAATTTGTTCAGAATTTGTAGTTCAGATTGTTTTTCGTTAATTTCTTGGATTTAATTACTCTAATTAACTTTACAAATGACTCAATGAACCCTTATTACTCGTGGCGTGGGTACTGCATGCATTTTGATTTTATGGTATAGTATATATTATGTAGTTACATACAGTGATATCATGATTGTACTGGGAATTTTATAAAGCTTAAAATCAATGAACTCAATTATTTACTACAATGTAATTGCACGTAAGTAATTACAAACAATTATTAGACTCTTCTTCTCACAAAATCCAGAATCCTGGATATTTCTTGATACTTATCTCTCTCTCTCTCTAATGTTATGTATCTATTTACATACTATACATATACTTATACTTACCTATATTTATTATGTAGTGTATATGATGTGTAATTTAGCTTGATTTATGTCAAATTGCATCAAATTTCCAGAATTATAAATTGCAATTTTGAGTGGAATGAACTTAAAAATTTATTTTACATAGTATTATCGTACTGATATGAGATACTTACGAGACTACCGATATATTTGCACTCGTATTTGCACAATTACCTAAGTAGAGTATACAAGTACTATTATGTAGGAAAAATATTTGAAAAATTAAAATAGATACTTTGTACTTGACTTGTACTTACCTATTTACTTTGTAAATATTTAAAATTATATGAGCTTCTGATGCTAGATATGAAAATATTTGAAAAAAACTCAAAATGACACAAAATTTCAAAATCACAATGAGATAGAATAATATACCACAGACCAGTTTTTTAAAATAATGTACTTAGGCCAGGCCTTAGGCCTAGGTATATATTATAGTTTCATACTACAATAAGTACCCTATGACCTATGTAAGTAAATAATAGGTAATGATATGGATAACTGTAAGCCTAATATAGAAATAAGTAAATCAATAAATCATTTGATCAAAATCTTAACGTTATTTATTTATAAATTGATAACGTATAAATTTATGGTATCTAACTAAAAATCTAGATTGGTATCGGTATATTATGTAACTGTAATACAGATAGTATAGCGGTATTCTTATTCTGTATATTTTAACTGTTCAATATAGATAAGATACATAGTGACATTTTCAAGCAAAAAAAATCTCTCAAAATCCCTGAATTTGAATATAAAAACAATTGCTAGATATTTTGTTGAAATATGAATCCTTTCTTTTCCATTATTGGAAATTTCAAAGGCTTCTATAAGCTGGGCTTTTAAGGGATTTAGAAAAATATATATAAAAAAATTGTCTAAAATTTATACTCGTATTGTTTATACAGTGCAGTGCACAAGTTGCCTCTATTTTTACAATAAGGTTTGAAGTCTCGTCTCGTTTATAAAAACGGTAGAATTTCACTGCCCCAAAATGTCTTTCTCTCTTAAATTTTTTTTAATTTTAAAATCCTGTCCCGACTGATGATACTCGTAATATTACCTACATACCTATTTGAAATGAGTAGGGTATGTACTTGAAATTTTTTGAAATGTCACTTGCCATGAGAAAAATAGCCAGTTTTCGATTAAACAAATTATAAAATTTTTATATAAGGCTTGATAAAGTTATTATGTAGAAGTCTTTTTTAGCTTGATTTGAAACTATCTATTTACAGATAGATAAAAATTCAATAAGCCTAATTGAATTTATAAGTTTAACTATGTATTTTGAATACAAAGTTTTTTGACCTTTTAAGGATTCTTTGGCATAATAGAATAGATTATGGTATTTTTGTAAGAATTCAAAGGTCATATGAGGCTTAACCTCATATGATCTTAAATTTATAAATATTATTTATACCTAACTTAAGTACACATAAATAAACTCTTAAGGTAGTTTAACTAAAAGTATTACCTAGTTAATGTATTATTTACTAGTAGGTACAATAATATGATTTGAGTTTGAATATCTACAAATATGCAAATCTATCCAGCTATTGCATAATATTTGATAAAAATAAATATTTGCAAGAAAAATGCCAAATATTATTAAATCCAAAAGGCTTCGAACCTATCTAAAAAAAGATACATAGGTATTTAAAAAATAAAAATGACAAAGGACTCAAATTCAGAAATTTGGAAACTACACTACTTAGATATTTAATAAATCATTCATATTATCTGACATTTTATACTACCCTACTGGTAGATACTTGACTATAAATAAAATCTAGACTCGTTATACGAGTATAAACTCCTAGGCAGGGTCTATTGTAAAAATACAAAAAAATAATTTCAGCATCCAAAAAACTGTGCAATTCTAATTAACGATTAGCAATTAAAAAATGCAAAATTTTAGTAAAAAAAACTCTATCTATAGGCATCTAGGTAATAGGCATCTACTACTGCTTTTAAATTAAAACTTGGAACATTTGCAGAACTTTTTAGGTATTTTCTAAAATTACATTTTAAAGATAATCGAAAATCTTTTCATATCTTGGAAGAATTACAGAGTATCTTGCTATTGTACAAGTAGACACTAGTTTCTATACTAAAGAAAAGAACTTTTGTGTTATAATTAATTAATTTAATTCGCTATGCTTTCAATGGAGATTTATAATCGATTTATTTCCACTTCCAGTGAATCAAATTTTATTCCTAATCCTTTTTATGGTAATTTTATACTCATTTAATTAATCCATTCAGAACCAGAGAATAATAAGAGTTGCCAATTCTATAAAATTGTAATCTGTTAGATCTTTAATTGAACAAATTACAATTTATTTCATTTTTTTGTCTTTTTCTGGAAAACTAAAAATATCTCTAGGTATCTGGGTACTTAATACTAGCATTATTTGTGCGAGAAAAGCAAGCACTTACTATTCAACTTTGCTTACACTTTGTCCATCTGTTTGTCCAGAAAATTACTCAAAAACTATTGGATCAATTTTAGCTAAATATATCAGGAAGGACACTTATAGGGTCTAGTTTCGACAAAATTTTGATTACAGTATAGTTGATTAGTCCCCCCTTGTGGTACTATTGACCCTTTAAGGGGCCCATGTTAATCAATAATTTACTAATTGTAGGTAAATTAAATCCGAGTTTACCCATAATTGTTTCTAATTTTTAGTAAATTTCTAAAAAAAAAAATTCAAGTAATTATTTAAAGGCAATTTTTGTGAACTCATATTGAGATTTGAAACAAAGGTTTCAAAGTTATAAATAGGTACCTTGCTTAGACAGTATATATGAGTGGGTTTGTTTGAGTCTGAGAAAAAAAATCTTTAAGGCTTTCAACTTTCATCAAAAAAATCCGTGGAAAACTTTCTATTTACTTTATCAAACAAATCCTTTGAACTTGCCAATCTGATGAAAGACTTAATTTTAATCTCTTTTATAAACTTAATATTAGTTACTAGGAATATTAGCTCTAATAAAAAAGTTCAATTCAATATAGACTAATGTAGTACCTAAATAAGGCAACTTACAAAAGTTCAAAAAAGCTTAAAAAACTCACCTTAAACTTCAGATAATATATTACATATTACATACGCAGTATAAGGATATATAATGAGGGGAATAAAACATTAAAATCAAAACTCATAAAAGTTAGGGAAAGCATTTTTAGCTAAAAAGTAAACTAATCCTAAGATTTAAATAACTAACTTATTAATTGCTCGAGCATTGCTTTTCAATCTTAAATACAGGTAGATATGCCTATGTATAAACATTCAAAGTAAAGGCATTGAATTATCAAAAAAGTAATGCTTTTTTATGGGGGATTTTGCAGATTATAAAGCTAGAAAATTTTGAAAATTTTGAAAATTTTGAAAATTTTGAAGCATAATTTGAATATCCTCCAGTATATACTCACTATTGTACCTACTTAATTATTTTGAAAAAATAATTAGGAATGCAGCAGACATAATTTTAGTTTTTAATTAAAATTGATAAGCTCTAAAATTTATGCAGGTTTTCAACCATAATAATGTAACTTTCGTAAATTTAGATATTTTTAAGAAAAAATAAAAATGCCCGGGCTTCTACCTGTTATCTTCAGTGTGTCTGTTATTAGTAATAATAAAAAATGAAATCTAAAGATAAGTAGGAAAATGCCTACCTACCTATGTATATTACCCTACTATGTATTACATAGTAGGTAGTAGTAGTAGGTATGTAGGTACTTTATTTTATTATTTTGTTTGATTTTTTATAACTTTATAAAAATAAGAGGCTTATATGCCTTATGGCTTTCTTATTTCCGTCTGTCTGTCTGGTTTGAGTCAAATTTCATAAAATCTTCAAAAAATCTTTTTTCTAAAGGAGAATAAGTTAGAAAAGTTTACGGAAGTTTTGAACCCTCAAAATTATAAGAGATTCAGATACAATACGAGTACTAGTTCTTAATTAACTTCAAGTATCTTACATAAATCACTAAATACTTTATTTTGATCTGTCATTTATAGGAGTAGCTGTTGGTTCGAGTGTTTTCACAATTTCTGCAATGTCGATCGATAGATACATTGCTATCAGGTTATTATTATTGACAAAAAATTTCAGAAAATTGATAAAAAATCTCATAAATTTCTGATTTTTTTTCAGGCATCCTATGAGTAGAAAAATAATCAATCGAAGGACTACATGCCGAGTAAGATATCTAAAAATTTTAATATTTTTTTTGAAAATTTGTAATTTTTCCAAAATTTGGAACTTTAGGTGATTTTGATTATATGGTTGCTGGCTTTGATCATTTTCTCACCTATACTGATCATCAGGAAAACACAGGGGTTTCGACTTGGTACTTAAGTCTTTGATTTTTAAAATATTTTTCCTATCTAATCTCAAATATCTACTGTAGATTTATTTTTATTTTACTTTTTTTTTAGATGGGCAAGACTTTCTCTACTGCATTGAGGTAAATAGAACTCAAAAATTGAGTTTTCGAATTCGAGTTTGTTTGAATTTGATAAAAAAAATGTTCTTTGATTTCTTATTTTCAAGTGAAATTGACATGAAGTTCCTAGTTACTAAATTACTCTACTGTAAAAGGATCTTATGACTATTAAGATTAGGTTTTGAGTAGGAGTTCAAAGATATCAAGTATCAAATCAAAACAAAAGATTGTGTATCTGATTCATTTTCAAAATTTTAGAAAAAATTCTTTTAGTCTGATATTTTCTGAAATTTGAGTCAAAAATTCTACTACAAATCTGACAGGATTCGATTGTATTGTAAGTAGTAAGAACAAGAACAACTAGGCCCCTTGTCTCCTGGAATTTCATATTTTGAAATCAAAGAATAAACACCTTGAATACTTACGATTAGTTGATATAATTGTCATAAAATCTAATTTATTTCATTTTTTTTATTATTTTGTATACATACTTTATACAGGAATGGCCCAACAATCTTTCGAGAAGGTCTTTTGGTATATTTTGCTTCATTGTCATTTATTTTATACCTGGATTCATCGTCATATTATGTAAGTAAGATTATTGATTATTTTTAAAATGTACACAACTTTTGTTTACAAACTATCTTACAATCTATCGATATTAATAACATAAAGAAACTATTTACACTCAATACAAGTATCCACTACAATTGCAATACTCGTAAATAGATAGGTATGTAAGGGTACTTGTCCTACAAAATATATACGAGTAGTAAACAAAAATTTTATAATTTTATTTTTTTAAATTAGCATATTCTCTAATGGGTCTGAGACTCTGTTCACAATATCTACTACCTGAATATCAAGAGGTAATTCAAAAAATTCTTTAAAATATGAAACCATTCTCAAAGGATATCTTTGGGTTTTAATGAGCTTTCTAGCCTTTATATGAGGTTTAACATACAAAGACCTGAAAGTCGAAGATATCCTTTCAAGATACAATCAAGTACAAGGTATAATTTAAAAATATCTAGTCACTAATCTTTCTCAGGAAATGAACCATGAATTCGAATGTAAAAAATCCCCAAAATTTTGAACACAAAAAATCATTTTGATTGATCTATAATGTGCTTTGTACCATTGAATTCAAAAATTTAATTTTAGAAAACTTGTTTTTGAAGATAATTCCTCTGAATTACAAGTAGGTAGTTAAATTGATTTTGATTTTGATTTTGTTTTTGTTTTTTATTTTGCAAGGCTGTAGAGAGAAATTCCATTCTGGCTTCGAATGCAAATAAATCATCGAGTCGAACAAGAATGAATTTGTCTGGGAGTCGAGCAGAGTCAAATCAAACTCATCAACAAGTTTCCACAAAGGTCAGTAAAAAAAAAATTCAAACTATTTGTAGTTGTATGTGTAGTAGGTACCTATCTAATTAATTTCGAAACTTTTTACAAAACTTTTTCTAAATTATGAATTATGACCCTTAATTGACCTTTAACTACTTTAAAACGTTAAACTTTTAATCAACTCCTACGCGACTCGAATTTAACCATTTCAATTATGTAACTTTTCAAAGTTTTAATCGATTTCTGGGGAGTTTTTATTTTACTTTTAAAATTTTTATACATAAAAAAGCTAATTTCAACTTTTAAATGGGACATGTTATAAAAAGAGTTCAAGATTGTGCTTAAGTATATGAATTGTAAAATGAAATCATTCATTTAAATTATGGTTAAAATAGGTCCAATAATTATCGAGTACCCTAATCATCTGAACAGATAGACAAATGGGCTTTCTTCGCTTGCATGATAAATTATTTAGGATTTTTAAAGTACAATTTTATCGAAATACATGTACATTTCTATTTCGAGTTTTAAGACTATAAAAATGGTCAATTTTCTCTAACTTTCCAGGCACTTTAGACACATATCTCAAATCCTACTTGATTACAAGTAAAGCACACAAATCTATCAAAATCAGTCCCAATTGAGAGTCCACAATCAGAGTATATGTACATAAACATATAAATAATAAATAATAAATAATTTTGCACAAAATTTTATAATCGTTTTTTAACCATTATGTATTTCACAGATAAATAGGTACTTACATTACATTTGCACAAATTTGGTAATACTAGAATGCACAAAAAGGCTTAAAATATTAAGCTTATTTATTCAAGGACTCTACTTACTTAAGTATAGTACCTTGATGCATTTAATATAGAGATTATTGTGAAAAATAATCTCTGGTTTGTCTGGTCTGCTGGTTTGAAAGCAAAATTTAAACTATAGAGTTTGAATACATTAGTACTATACCAATAGTAATTAGCGGCTTGTAAAAATATTAGGTAATACTTTTTTTGATCTTATTCATTGTAAAACTAGGATTTAATTAACTACTCTTTAATTAATTATTAAGTAATAACTGTACCTACGAGTACAATCAAATCAAACATAAAATAATAACGTCTCATTTAAAAGTATATCTCTCCGTATTTATATTAGGTTGATACGATACCTACTTCTCTCCTCTCAAAAGAATCTAGGTATTAAATTTTAGTCTAACCATAAGATTAAGTCTAGTTATTACAATTTAGAATTACAGATACACATAATAGTATCAAAATTAAGAAATGAGGAGGGAATTTCTAGAATAATTAATTTTCCTTTGAATTTGAAAGCAATACGATATGAGATTAGAAATATTTATTTGATCAAAAAGCAAGTTTTGTTATCATTTGATAAAGCGCTACTAATAATATTAGTATTGAGTATTGAGTACCTACCTACCTACCTGTACATATCTAGTACTAGTACTTGTACTTGTAACCTATAGATAATTGTAATTAAGTAAGATACCTACAACCTACACAAAATAATTCTTCAAAAGGATAAAAATTGAGTGAGTAATTCTTAAAATTATCAAAGGTATAGATACTTATTAATTAATGTAGGTAGATACCTACAAATTACTTATTACTAAAATACCTTAATTTAAGCCATAATTATTGGTAAACCAAACCAATTCTCTCATTCTTAGAATTACGGACAGTAATTTACGGTGGGTCTTTATAAACTAGACTATAAAGTATTATGAGTAGAAAGAATAATAAAAGTTTAAGAATACTGATATTCCTCCAAAGTAATCCGATTAGATATCTGAAATTTTTGCTTTCTCCGTATTACAAAAACTTTTTTTTGTCTAGGGTTTAAGTGTAATTTTGACCTTAGACCTTTGTAAAAACCAAAAATTTTTAAGGCCCCAAAAAGTTGGGTAGATTTCAAATATTCAATCCTGCCTAATCACTCCTACACAATCATGAGAATTGGATAAAATGCAGGGCTGATAAAATTGGATTTTTTGGCTTGTCTTACTGATATACTGTACTGTATTTTATTCGATATTTTATTATGTTTCTACGTTATTAGAATTGGGAAAATTCATAAAAAGTTATATGTAAAAAAGTAGCCAACCCTGTTTCTTCAGAGTTGTAAAAATTCTTCATTTGCTATAGGATAACAGATAAATTATTTTTGAATCAATTTAGACTGTTTTAGAATATGTAGTTTTCTTATTAAACAATTACAAATTTACTTTACTTTTTATTACAAAAGCCTTAAAAGCTCTGCATTGAGGGCTAGAAGCCGAATATTTTTCATAACCCCGGCTGAAGAATTCCTCAGCTCTTCATCAAGACTCGCAGACATTTTAATGAGAATCTGAAAATTAGAAACCAAAATACATACAGAATAGATAAATATTTCATTCATTAATACTAATACTTTGTAAAGTAATTTCTAAATTTTTGTGGTTCATTAGCTCAAAACTTGTTATATTATTTAGTTAACTACCCTATATCTATATGTTATAGGATAACTTATTTCAAATCAAATATTCTAGTGTTTGCACTGTACTAGTACTCATTCATCTTTCATAATAGAACCTAGATTATATTTTTAATCATAATACAATTTCAATTTATCAATTGAAACAAAAATTCAAAATTTTGAACTTTTTAGCCTACTATTTAGCCAAAATATACTAGGTATAAATTGAGCAAATAAAAACGCATACTTTTTAAGATAAAAAGTCTTTCCACTGATGGAACAACCCACTTTAACTATTTTCTGTTCTCCTATACCGCAAACTAGTAGAATATAAGTAATAGATACTTGTTATTTGAGGAAAAGTTAAAATATACTTTCTGATCTGAATCTGAATAGAATTTACTTATTTATTTACTTTCTCAAAAAATTTGAAGATATTCTGGCTAATCGTATACCTACATATACAGAGTGGTTTTTTGCCATGTATATGATCTTTACTTAAACATAACTTCAAGACTAATAAACGTAATTAAAAATGGTAAGAAGTATTTTAAAGCGTAGAGTATTACAATTTTATCAGAATGCATATCATTAATTTTGGACAATATTTAGCCTACTTTTTACAATTTCAAAAATTTTCCAAATTTTTTTTGTTGATATTTTAATTAATTGCTAAGTAATATCTCTTTGAACTTGAGTAAAATTATTAACGCTAGCAGAACTCAACAGTTAAAACCTTTTGGTCTAGAATTAATCGAACCAATTTGTTGAGCAAGAAAAAGCAATTAACACAAGAAATGAAATGAGATAAAATAAACTCAAAAATT
>JAQIXA010003251.1:0-14626 GCA_034699045.1 Nanhermannia cf. coronata Gr-Ori-00579
TCGATTTTTCTTAAAACAGGCTAATATGGGGTATCCTACGAAAATTAGCTAAATTTCCGTCTATTTAGGCGAAAAAATCAAAAATTTTAACCATTTTTTGGCAATTTTCTGTTAATCAAAAATTAACCAGAAAAATCGTATTTTCAGCTCCTAATAAGTCGATTTTTCTTAAAAGATATTCTTTGTCAAACAGATCAAAATAACAAAATTTTGTCGGCTGTTAGGTATATCTAAAGATAGTCAAGATATTATCAGTCGAATTTCAGGTCAAAATAATAAAATTATCTCTACTGCTAGCATGTAGATATATCTCAACAAGATATTCTCAATCGAATATTATGTCAAAATTACACTACTTATTCAACCAAAAACAGACTATCTAAAGTTCAAAAAGATTTTCGAACTATCCCTAATCTACCCTTAGTTAAAAGTCTGTAATAAGCAAGATTTTTTAATTTTATTTATTTTTGTAATATTTTTGTAAATTATTACCTGTAAGTGAAAAATGGGTGAAGTGACATTATCGGTCATTCCTTTTGGTAAAAAATTGACATTCGAGTCCAAATCATACATGGAAAAAGACTTGACAGGGCCATTGAGAACTTCGAGTGATTTTTTAGTAGCTTGAAGATCCGACCCAGAGCACTGTACATGAAGCTGATCATCGAGTAAAAAACAGGAACAATATGGAATCTCGTTATAAGGTGGACAGCCTATTTGTCCATAGGTAAAACTAATTTGTAAAATCATCAAAAATAAAAGTTTGATAGCCATTACAAACCATCGCCACTTTAATAAACACATTCTGAATTTTGTACTTTTTTCTCTCTCTTTTTTACTGTTTCTTAAAATGTTCAATAAATTCACACACAATTCAATTTACTGAATTTACTATGTAGTATATGTAGGTAGTGTAGTTACTTGTTGGGGTGGTGGAAAAACTTTTCCCTTGGGAAATAATAAATATAAGAAGGGGGGGAGAAGAACGAAACACTTTTCAACAACAACAACTTCTACTTCACCTGATCTTGGAATCACAATTGATGACTTTTGTTGTGCCCCAAAAGTTACAAATTTCCTTTTCCCTACTACTTACACTACTATTACTCGAAGGATTAAATTTGAAATAAATTGAAAACATTTGGCCAATTTTTCTTTTCTTTCAAGATACCACAGTATAGTACAGCACAGGTGATGAGGTGTTGAATTGGGTACGATTTTTCAAAATTCAATTTTTCTAACCCAATTTCCGTCTTGAAATCTGAAAAAATGAGAAAAAAAATAATCATAATCTTATATGATTGCTACTTACAAGGTAATGAACCTTTGTGTAACTCTTGATCTCTAGAGTCTAGAGATCCTTAGTCTAGATTCTAGAGATATGTTTCATTGTGCAAAAGAATCCTTATTTATAGATTTGAAGGTGCCTACATACTATAAATGAGTTAAATTCATTGATCAAGATGTCTAACTACTTAAATTGGATTTACATATCTAATTTTGAGGTCAAAATTTAAAAATTTGCAATTTGTGGACATCTAAGAAACCATCTTTTGTCAATTTAAAAGGTCCTGCCAGTCAGCTAACTCACATTACATTTAGAGGTCAACATTTTGGAAATTTTTTGTTACTTATCTCACTAAAATTTTGATTTTTCCCATTTGATTAACATGGAGAACCCCTAAAGGGTCCCCTGAACCCCAAGGGATGGGGCAATTTGAAACTTCATGTCAAGTTTGGTAAGATCGGTCCAGTAGTCCTCGAGTTATCCTCTAGACAGACAAACATACATACATACATACAGACGGACAAAGTGCAAGCAAAGTTGAATAGTAGGTGCTCGCTTAGCTCGCACAATAACATAGTCTAGGTCTAGGGTTTAAAGATAAGACTCAGTTTTAGCGATATTCTTGTTCGAACTTGAATTTGAAGGTACCTACATACTATAAATGAGTAAAATGAGTAAAATGAGTAAAATTCATTGATCAAGACAAGAGGTCTAAAACTGCTTGGATTGGATAGGATTTATGTTTTTGAGGTCAAAATTTAAAAATTTGCATTTTATTGGTGATTTTTTGCTTTAGTTAGATATATTAATTGTTAGAAATATGGTAGGTATATAAGTTTTGATATGTTCTATCCCGGACTATTTTATCAAAATTTTGGTCTTTTTCTTGTAAAGTTCCAAGTTTAAAATGATAATTTATAGTGAAATATGTTTACATTTTGGCCAAAGTTTTAACTATTAATATTCATAAGTATAAGATAAAAAGGGTCATCAAAAAACCAAGTCATTTTCTTTGAGTAAATCATACTTAAGTCTTAAGTCTTTAGACTTAAGAATTGTGAGACAATATGCTTATACTTTGGTATTATACCTACATACATACTTATATTTTGTAATTTATGCCTTTGGAATATATTTTGTGGACAATAACCCAGAGTAAATAGCATTATCATAATTTCCGAAATCTATTTAGGAAATCACCAAACACAGTTATACACTTTACTCACACAATCTAACCTTTATAAATAGATGCTTTAGCATTAATATAGACTTTTACATAGATCGTGTAGAATTGTCTATAAAGCTCGAAATAATCTTTCAAATGTTATTTCAAGTCAAAAAATGTCCTAATTTTGTATCAAATTATACTAAAAAACTGGATTTTGAATAGAAATTTACTTTTTAAAATATCAAGTTGACAAATTTTAGGAATTTTGATCCATTTGGATGAGATTTTGAAACTGATTATGGTCAAAAATTCATTGATTTTGCCAAATTTTGTATCTAAAAGCAAGCTAATATGTATTAGAATTTTACTCGTTTTTGCTAGTATATTACTTAAAATTGTCTCAATGTTATACATACTATAAGTTTCTATACTTGAAGTACAAAATATTCACTAAAATTAGCATAAATCGATCCATTTCCCCAGTCTTTCTTTCATCAACTCTAACACCCAAAATATACATATTTACTTCTACATAGTACGAGTATTATGGATTTCTTGTAGAAAAAAAGTTCACAAAAAGTAAAGAAATGAAGTGATTATAGTGCTTTAAACTTAAACTATCAGTAATTCAGTAGTAGCTATGAGTATTACTACCAGTGGTTTAAGATCCTTTGAATTTCGATGGGAAAAACTGTAAAAAATCTTGTGAATATTAAATGGCCAAGTTATAAATTTTGCACAAAAAACTTATGGCTCTGGCATCATAAGAAATATTTTGAAGAATTTCAAGAGAATTTTATTTGGTGCAAATGGCAAAATTTATCTCAAATTTGCCAGGCAAAAAAAGATACAAAATCATTATAGCTTTTTGTATGAGGTTTTTATTTTCCTTTTTTTACTACTAAAGATACTGTCTGTGTCTGTAGGTGATAATATTTTGCATTTTGCACACACACTTGGCTGTGGACAAAAAGAATTTCCAATGAATAAAAAAGGGCGTAGAGTCGATGGAAGTCTGTATATGAAATGAAATGAACGAGTTCTAAAAAAAAGTTCTAATTTATCGTAATTTGTAAATAAGTAAATGACAGATGGCAAAAATCCTTTTGGCTCCTGACATATATCTCTACTTTTGATACTTTTTTTTAGCTCGCATTTTTTTGAAATTTTGGAGATTTTGGATAACTACAGCATAGGTTTCTATTTTTCCTCATATTGAATTATAAGTGGGGCTCAATAAACTTAATTTTTAGTAAAAAAATTGGAAATTTTGACCTCTAAATTGAATACTAATGGCAAATATAGAACCTACAAAATATCTGAGCATAATTTTTGGACCAAATAGCTCACTTTTTATTTATAAAGCCCTTTACCTATGTAATACTGTTAAATGGGCTTTTTAAAATTTCAATAAAGTTAATTTTTGGAAAAAAATTGAAAATTTTGACCTCCAAATCTAATACTAATGACATATAGAACTAACCTAATATCTGACCATACTCTTAGGACCAAGTTGGTCTGATCGACTAGCTTTTTTTTTTTAGTCATATTTTAGTCTTTGCCCAGTCATTAATAGTTAAACCTTTATTTATATTTGGAGTTTCAGATACATTTTTTAATGATTCAATAGATCTACTATGGATAAATCCTATTAGAAACTAGAAAATCATACATTTGTCCTATTTACTCATTAAGTTAGGGTATTTTATGTGTCAGGGTATTTCCTGGTAAATGGTCCAAGCCCTAATTTAAGTATTATATTTTACAATTTACAGTTTATAATATAACTTATATTTTAGGGCATATTTAGCCATTATACTTTGTAATATGAATTTTTGGCCTTTGGCTCAGCATCAGTTTTGAAATGAGAAAGTGTCGGTTGACTGCCTGGCTGGCTGGAAAAAAAGGTTCATTTTGATCATTAGTGTTAGTAAAGAAGAAGTGGGATATTTATATGATTACTATTTGTAATAGATATTTGAGCTTTTTTTGGGTGCACGAAATGATGGATTCTTTCAACTACTTGTACTTCATATTGTACAGTATCTAGCAAAAGTATCTTTCCAATAAAAGATTATTTTATCCTCTCATAAGTACCCTACTGTACTTTTGCTAAAGATTTTCAATCTCAAATCTCGAGAATCTAAATAAGTACAAGCACTTACATATTTTCTAGAGTAGATTTCGAAAAAATTCCATTTTTCGAAATTTTGAAAGTGTTTCAAATACCTGCTTTTCGAAAAACCTTGTATAAATGTGACACATGGTCTTATTTCCTCTGGCTGTCGCCTCATGTCAAAATTCCTATTCTTATAAATATAAGTAACCATATGTTTGCCTTGTCAGGGGAAAAACCGTACTTTGAAATAGTAAATAACAAGTAAACAATATTTTCGGGATATTTTATGACGATATTTAATTTTTTAATTTGGATTTTCAAAGAAAAGTCAACTCAAATTTTAAATTTTCCGAATTTTGTAACCTGATTTGGTTAATCGACAATCGGACTTGATTCAAGTCACCATAATATCTAAAGATAACTAAGTTTAAAATCTCATAAAAACGATATTTGTACGAGTATTATGAATATTGTAAGACAATTTAGGTAAAGAACTTTATGGACCTATTGTTCTTTAGGTCTTAAAATAGTCCTAAATTTAGCCTTATAATAGACCTGTATTTAAGTATCATTTGCAAAATTATAATTCAAATTTGAAGCTAAAAAATGGTATACCCTAAAAATTTATGAAGCATGCTAGGAATAAATTAAATAACCAATAAGTCATACCCTACCCCGATTTTTTTTTCTAAAAAAAGTAAAAGTAATGGGAGTCGCGAATCTGCTTTGACTCTCATATTTTAAGTAAAAATTACACACTTATTATTACCACTACATAGCACAGATAGTAGAGGATAGAACTATGCAAAAAAATCTTGACTCGAATGTCTACATACGATAGGATACCAGTAATATTAAAACTTAATTGCCTATAGCATACACAAGCAATTTTATACTTACACGGTTGACGAGACGAAACTCGAAGTACTTAAAAAAACCTAAAAATACCGAAAGATTCGAATACCGATAAACAAGTGAGCTTTCGGCAACTTTTAAAAATCGAGATTTTTTTTGCTAAAAATTCAAAAATAAACTGCATTAAATATACATAGGTATATCCTGAACTTGAATTTGAAGACTTTTATGATCTTATTAGGAATTTCTGTATCTAGGTGGAGATACGTTCTAAAGCGGGATAATTATCTCTAACCATCTCTGTCTCTAAAGGCCCAGTTTTGATTCAATTAACGAATTACAGTATTAACTAGGTTTACAATAGAGTTTAATTTTTTGCATAAATCTACAGCATTTTCAAGTTCCAAAGTTGAATATTTGAATTTATAAAGGATATCATCGAGTTTCTGGCCCCTTAAATGGGATTTAACATGATAAAGGTCTGAAAACCGAATAAATCCTTTGATTTTTGATGCATATTATTACTATTCCCTTAGACAAAAATTATTTAAAACCTAAAGTAATCGCTTTTGAACCTTTTTAGGGAAGATTTTTTGTCAATCTGTCATTACACTACACTACTAGTCGTATTCGACCTAATAATTGAAATATTGAAATTGTCTTAAGTCGTTATAAACCTAATTAATGTAATAGGCCTTGATAATTTTTCCAAGGTTTGTTCCACATAGACTTGCTTAAAAATTCTCTCAAAAGTTCTAAACTAACTTCTCATTAGAATTAAAAATTAGTATCTTCTAGCCGCCTTGCCTTGCAGGGTCGGTTTAGATAAGAATTTAGGCAATAAGGTATAGTAGACTGTTGAAACAAAGGGGCAAAAAAAGTAGAATAAAATAAAATAAAATAAGACAAAGTGGGTTTATTTCATTCACTGTTAAGATAAAGGGGGAAACAAAAAGACCATTGTTAATTGTCACATAGCAGGGGATCTCATATAAGGGTATATATTATGTATGTACTAGGTATATAGTTATATATGATTCTGAAGTGAACCATAAAAATCTTGTAAAAACCTCGAAATGAGACGATTTCTCCAAGAAAGAGACGGAAGTAGCTTGGATAGGAGTCCTAAAAAGTTGAAAAAGTTGAAAGAAAAGGTCTTTTTTGTTTTTTTAAACACCAACTGATTCTTTAATATATCCAACCTATTATGCTGTATGAGTACTGATTCTGAGTACCTACTATACTTTACTGTATAGTAGATACCATTTTGGCCAGGACCAGAGTCGAGTGGTAATTGTACTTTTTTCCTATCGAGCCCATGATCTTTTTTACCAAAAAAAAACACAAGTCAAGTACTGGAAAAAAAAGTTTAGAAAGTTTATTTTAGATTTTAAAATAAAGGAGTAGAGTCTCAAGATCCAACTGGAAATTGTCAAAAATTTATCAAAAATTTATAACATAGCATGAGAAAAGGGTCTTATTGATAAAAGTGTCGCATCATTTAGATATTTTTTATAGAATTGAACCGAGTTCCCAAAGTTTAAAATCAACAAAATTCAAAAATTTTGATAAAATTTTCCTAAAATTTTTTGAAATTAAAACTTTTAATTTCAAAAAATTCTTCAATTTCAAGTGTTATAAATTGAAATGGATTTTAAAAATTAAATTCGTCTATAGCTAGGTAGAGGCTCTGATTTATTAATTTCATCCCTATCTTGGTTGAATTTGCCCCTGTTTTTGATCAAACTTTCTTCCTGTACAAAAATTGTACGAAAATAGCCCAATATTTAGTTTAGATTAGGAGAGGAGTAGATTTTTTGAAAAATTTGGGTTAATATCTTATAGGGGGGTTAAAGTTAGATCAAAAATGTAGGGGCATATTCAACCAAAATAAAGGTGAGATTAAATTGTTCAGAATGAGAAGCACAAAACCTATTTTTAAATTTTTACTAATTTTCAAAATTATTGAATTAAGTTGACTTCAGAATCTACCTACCTATATGAAAATAACCCAAATTTTTTTAAAAATTCGACCAAAATAGGGATGGAATTAAACATATGTATATTGTCATAATATGTATATTGATTGCACTTTGACATTTGATATTTTTACAAATGTCATTGTACCTTTAACTGCCTGTAGTGTACATAAATTTGAACAAAAGAAAAATGCAGATTAGGATTTAGATGAGAAGTTTTTAAATATCTTGTAGTAAGAAATTTTTTTCTTCAAAGTCAAAAAATTCCAAAGAATTGATGTCTCAAGCTAAAATACACCTAGTGATTGACACTTGTGTGCAAAGTAAATGGAATTTTTTCCAAAGATTGGTTTCACTACTTTTTTCGAGATGATTAGGAAGTTGGTTAAAAAGTTGTTATAACTTTTGTCAAATATCTCTAAAAACCCAAGTAGTACTATCAGTACGAGTATAAAGGCAAAAAGTACAAAGATATTTTTATGTTTTGATTTTTTTTGCTTATGTCACCATTCTAACTCTAAGGATAAGTTTATTTATATTTTGAGAATTGAGAAAAAGAGATTTTTTTCTTTTATATTCCTAAATATAAAACAAGTAAAGGTTCACAGCTCTTGTCAAAATTCTACAAAATAGCTAAAAATCTCTTTAATAAATCTGTCTAAACTAGGCTTTAATCAACTCACTAGAAGTTGATTGTAAATTTTGAGAGCAAAGCGTTGAGAACTTCTCAAGTAACCCCATTTTTCGGGGTTAAAGGTCAATTTTCCGGTTAAATGGATGTCAAATTCAGAATCTCCGTCATCGACAACTTCTAGAACCACCTAAATCTCAAGTTAGAATTTTTCGGGGTCAAAGGTCAACTCCCGAGTCAAACGGATATAAAATTCTGAATCTCCGTCATCCATTACCCCTAAAGCCACTTAAACCTCATTTTCGATTTTTTCCATTTGATTAACATGGGAAATTCTTAAAGGGTCCCCTGACCCCAAGTGGTGGGGCAATCTGAAATTTTTTTGAGCATGCACAACTAGACCCTGTAAGGGTCCTTCATGCCAAATTTGGTCAAGATCGGTCAAGTAGTTTTCGAGTTATGCCGCGGACAGACAGACATACAGAGAGACGGACAAAGTGCAAGCAATGTTGAATAGTATGTGCTCGCTTCGCTCGCACAAGTATTTTAGTAGGATTACAGATATCTAAAATTGACAATTTTAGACAGATCTGTCAGAAAAGGTCAAACTCGACTTGGTCACTTTAAATTATTTCATTTTGAAATTTCTGATATTTTTAGAAATCCAGGCCTATTTTTGCATAGTAGATCGAAATTTAAGCAGTAAACTTGGCTATTTCACTGACCAGAGTCTTTTATTTCTTGCATATGTTTTGTGTTCAACTTGGCTAATGTACCTTTGTAAAGCAAAGTTTTTTTTTCTCTATTTCGGAAAACCGAATTTTGGTCCTTGTTTTGTTAAAAGCGGATGTTTTTTTTTCTAGGCAAAGACTTCAAGTAGGGTACTAATATCAGTATTTCAGATAGATAGAGAAACCCAAAGGTTTCAATTTACTTGCAAAATAAAGGGTTTAAAAAGGAGAATTAGAACCGCCTACAAGTGTATTAGTACTTACAAATAGATATAAATATAAAGTTAAATTTATTTTATTTTATTTTATTCTACTATCTATTACCAAATACATACAAATACATAGATACTTCTCTATGTTTGTACTAGTGCTACTACTACTATATGAACAGAGTAATAAGAAGTTATGTTATGGTAGGGTTAATAGTGATACTTACAAATACACTTACTATGTACTTACTAATACGGCAATGCAGGTTTTGAGGGCAAGGGCCTGAACATTTATTTTATTTGTCCAAATTGCAAATGGACTTATCCTTAATAATCTACCTAATCTTATACTACACAAGTATCTCTGTACTACTTGCCCTACTAACTAATTGTTTCACTAAACTTTGAAATTTAATCAACAATCATCTATATCAGTAGTATAGTATACTCTTATGAGTAAACCAATGCACTTGGCAAACTTGAAAAAAGTTAAGAAAACTCATTTTTCGAACCTTTATTAAAGTATCTTAAATTATCTACTTGTAAACGTTTATACAATCATATCATCCTAGGAATAGTTTAGTCTAAAATTTACCCAAAATATTTTGGTTACCTATTTATCATGTTATTAAGTTTTTGATTTTCGGAGATCTCTTCAAAGTACCTACTGCTATTAGGCTACTAATGTTGGTGTATTAAGAAATTTTTCAATTTTCAATTTTCAATTTTATCCAAATTTTTAGTCTGCTCAACTCGATAAATTTAAAACGCCAAAAATGCATTTTGATTAAAAATTGGAATTAAACTAAATAGTTATTTAAATTCAAAGTGTAAAAAATGCAAATCCTAAAATTAAAAAAATTAAAATAAATTAGACAAATTAAGACATCTCTCTTATCTGAGCCTAGCAGAATACTCAAGCACTCAATTTCCATTTAAATTTTCGTGACTTGTTTTATTTCTTAAAAAAAGTGCTTAACAGATCTGTATCTAAAGCATCCTAAAGTAGAATGACTATACTCTGTGATAGAGTACATAATAAGTGCTCTTATCCCTTGCAACTATGGTAGTACTCGTATTAGTAAAGTTGAAAGAATATTTTTTTCTTTTTCAAGTAATATACTAGTACATTGTATAGTAGTATTATTAAGTAGTCGATTCCCATGTGAAGCCATTGATTAAGACTTGAGATAAGAGATGCAAAAACTGTACAAGATGTACAAAAGAGAAATAAGAGCAATGTCTCCATAAGGCATAAGGGTTGGCTAGGCTAGAGTTCTCTGAGCCATAAGTTTAATGTATTACTACACTACTTTATATAGTAGTACTACTGTACTGATCTTGAGTACTGAGTACTGGTCTCGTACTTGTAAAAGATACTTTAGTAAGGGACAAGTTGGGGAAAGTATGTATGTATAAAGTAATATAAAAAAGTAGGAGAAAAAGATACATTTTACAATTTGTTCCAGTTTTAGACAACCCGAAAGAACTTGAGAAGAAAAAAAAAAGCTTCGGACCAAACCCTTGGGAGAACATTTCTTTATTTCTATTTTATTTTACAGGTCTTACCCTTACACTTATCTTTACACTATGACTATGTATACACTATACACTTACATTGACTCTAGTTCTTCAAACTAGATTAGACTCACGAGTAAATAAACTATTATGTCAATTATAATTTATAACTATTCTATTTAAATTAGTTAATTTAAACCGCTTTATAGGCCTATCTAAATAGCTAATGTATACAGCAAAGAAAGTTATAAATATAAAACAGTAAGAGCTGAAAATGTGATTTTTCTGGTTGATTTTTGATTACATAAAAGTTGTCAAAAAATGGTTAAAATTTTTGCTGTTTTCGCCTAAATAGACGGAAATTTAGCTAATTTTCGTAGGATTCTCTATATTACTGTGTTTTAAGAAAAATCAACTTATTAGGAGCTGAAAATGGAGATTTTTCTGAAGAAAATTGTCGAAAAATGGTTAAATTTTTATAAAGTTTGATCAAAAACGTAAGGTTAAATTTAACCAAAATATGGATGAGATTAAATTGGAGTCTTTGAAAAATTGTCTTTTATATTTTATAAAAGGTTGTACCTATTTATAAATTTTTGACTAATTTTCTAAACTAAACCAAACCAAACTAAAAATGTGGGTTAATTTCATATTCAAGGTAGGTAAAACTTTAGCTAATTTTTTCAAGATACTGATATTCATGGAAAGTGAAAAAGACCTGAAAGATTTATATGGGTAGGGTACTACAATATATCAAAAATTTTGAAAATATTGATGCAAATCTATACAAAATTTTTTACAGAAAATGTACCTACAAAATTGATTTTAAGAAACTCTGGATTCTAAAATTGCCTCTTGTTTTAATGACAGTATGGTACTTTGTTGTGCTACTGATTATCAAATTTTATTTAGATTTTTAGAGCCTTTACTTGTCAGAATTAGAAAATAAATATGGGTGTTTGAAAAAGTTGAAATCATCAAAAAAATAGTATGAGAATGAGAATGAAAATCACATTCAATTAAATATAAGTGTAATTATAAGAGCTACTGGCTGGAAATTATAAAGTTCAAAAAAAGTTTTCAGTGGGGCTTTTAATTCGCTCTTTTTCTAATTATAATAATTACTTACAGTATATACCTACGAGTACTTAAATCTTATTAGGGTTCTTGTACTTACTATACTAGTCTATAGATATATGCAATCATATTAGCATATTTATTTTTAGACTGAAATCTATTTTTCAAATACTGATATTTGTACCTACAGATATATTTGGTTCAATATCAGTAGTATAGAAGAATGTAATTTTTGCAAAAAAATCCAATTTTGAAAAATTTGAAGATAACTGTCAACTGACCCATGTCAAAAATTGGCAATTTTTTAAAAGACAGGTATATTTGACAGATTTGTCTCTACAAATTTTTTTGACAAAGTCTTTTTTTGTACACAATGTGTGCGATTTGGGTTTGAAAAATTTTGTTTATATTAAATTTAGAAATTTTTGCATTTATTGAGAAAGTTTATTTACAAAATTACATTCTTTCTCCAACTCGAAGTTCAATTGGCTTGACTTGACTTTATAAACTAAATTCAATTTTAAAATTCCAATTCTTCAATACTATACTTTAAGACTTCAGATTTCATCAGAGTTGTTGGAACTTGACTTTTTTTATGTAAATATCTTTATAACTAAACTTGGAGAGAGCTAGAATTTGACTCCAAAAATACAACAGTTTGTCAAAAACTCAATTGCATTCTCTAGTTACCCTTCCACATGGATAAATTCTCAAGAGCTGGACAGAACAAATATAAAAATAAACTTATAAATCAGAACTAGTTACAAAAACAAGCAAACATTCACTTTCCTCAATCATTTAATACACTTTTTAGATCAGTATTCTCTCAAAAATTTCCAATTTCAAAACCTAGATTTCGTATTTTCTATATTCAATAAAATAAGTGTGCGAGCGAAGCGAGCACTTACTATTTAACTTTGCTTGCACTTTGTCCGTCTGTCTTTATGTCTGTCTCTCTGTATGTTCGCGGCATAATTCGAAAACTACTTGACCGATTTTAACCCTTATAGGGTCTTATAGGCATGAAGGACCCTCATAGGGTCTAGTTGTGCATGCTCGAAAAATAAATTCAAATTGCCCCACTCCTTGGGGTCAGGGGATTCTTTAAGGGTTCCCCATGTTAATCAAATGGGATAAATCAAAAATGAGGTAATTGATGACGGAGATTCAGAATTTGATGTCCGTTTGACCCGGGAGTTGACCTTTGCCCCCATAAATTGACATTTGAACCCGAAAAATGGGGTAACTTGAGAAGTTTTCAACGCTTTGCTCGCACAATTAATAATCAACTTCTAGTGAGTTGATTAAAACCTAGTAATATCTTAAATAAGCCAAATCTCTTATTTCAAATTGCAAATTTTGGAAGAATATCGGCTTAAGAATCAAATTTTCAAAATTCACAATCACATCACAACGTAGAACTGTCGAGTTAAAAATGAGACCTTTACAAATCCCAAGTTCGGAAGGATTTCTATAAAAATTCTCTAAAATCCATTCGAATTGTATCCTTTTAGATAGATTTCGAAACTGAAAAATAGGAAAAAAATTTGAAGGAATTTATCTGAACTTGGGATTCCTTTACTTTTGAAAAAATTTAATATTAAGTAAAACATGAAGAATTTGATTTTAGCGTATTTCAGCACCTTTTTCTGCTCTTTTCGAGCCAATAAATCAGAGATTTTTGAGACATTTCACGTATGAACGAAGGAAAGAAGAAGCGGCGAGAAAAAGGAGAGTCAACACTTTTATGCAAAAATGCGAATTGACATCGAAATCGACTTTACTTTCTTTATTTTGTCCAAGTCCTGGCTGTCTCCTGTGAAGTCTCCTACTCGTCCTAAATCTACAAACCTTTAGATTACATATTATACATAAAAGTATATTTAAAATCTAACCTAAGGGTATAAACCTACTATTAAAGTACTCGTAAGTTTAAGGTACTACTACTTACAGAATATATGTAAAAGTGTACTACATTTATTACAATCTTGAGTTCTGGAAGAATAGGAAGTCAGACCTTTTATCCAGTTTACCATCGGTTCAATGCACACCAAATAAAATTCAACCTTTCTTTCTTACATGCTGATACTCGTATTAGAACTGAAACTAGTTCCAGAACCAACCAGAGTATCTTCAAGGATTCGACAAGGACTATTTCTCTCACAATCCCAGAAAAAATGGACAAAAATCTCACAAAAATTCAAATTTTCTGATTTTAAAATTACTAAAATTCGACGACTTTCAAATGTATATTATTGATAGATAAATTGAAGACATTGATGCTGCTATTAATTATGATTCCTATATCCATGATACATTCCTATATTTAAAATTTTGACCGAAATTTTGAAATTTTGAAATTACACACTTTTTAAGAAATTATAATACTTACCAGATTTAGCTGGAAATCCAATTTAGAATGTCTTTGATACCCCTACAAATTAAACAAAAAAAAAAAACAAGTTAGTCAAGTATCAGATTGATCATAAAAAATATCCTATTTTAATCATATAAGTTTAAAAAATGTGATACTAATCGTAGTAACTGCTGTTTTTTTGAAGAAAAGTGTCGATTTTCTGGTCGAAAGACACATTTTTGTGAAATACTTTAAAATTCTAGATTTGAAATAGTACTCAAAGTCTACTTACATTACATAACAATGTATAAAAGTACAGTATAGTTTCCACAGAGTAAATAAAAAGTATCTATAAGATGTATATAGACAGTAGTATCTACGATAGTTAAGTATTTTGTACTTAAGGTAATGTCATGTAATCTAATGTAATACCTAACTATACTCAAACTTAGCAAGGCTTGAGATTTCGTTTTTTTATTTTAATATTGCATTAAACTATAGTATAGATACTACTGATACTACCCTACTTATTTACCTAATACATAGTAGCATGTATGTATATAGTCATATGAGAGCTGAATTCTAAAAATCTGATTGTTCTCCCTATAAACTAGAGGGTTAAGGGTTAGCTAAAAAACCAATTGTGTTTCTATGGTGATTCGCTAAAGGCTTTAAAAAATACACCAATCCCAATC
>JAQIXA010003252.1:0-14624 GCA_034699045.1 Nanhermannia cf. coronata Gr-Ori-00579
ATATCGAATAAGATATAAAAAATCTTATATACTCTCTAAGCTTAAGAACAGCCCCTTTGGACCATTGTTGTCCTTTCCAAATTTAGCAGGATTTAGAAATACCAAGGTTTTGTCTCTTTTCTCAACTAAATCCATAAAATAGTAAGCAAATAGGAATTTGTAATTTTGCAACTTCAGCTCAAAAGCTATCGTGGTATTTCAAAAAATTTACATAAAATTGGCAAAAAATATACGATCCTCATGTTCTATGCATGTACGAGTATATAAATATCTAGATTTCCTCTACGCTTTATCTAGTCTTGTTTAAAATACCGATAATTAAGGGTAATATTTCATTTTTTGATATTAAACTTTATAACAAATTTTCTATACCTATCTTATAATTCTCATAATTTTGTATCTATCTAACTCTAATTAGTATCTATTTATTTTAGTATCTAACCATATCTTGCGTATTTTTGGGTAAAAGTCAAGATTTTTTTCAATAAATAGATTACCTAAATGAATTGTAATCTTGATCATATTCTAAGGATTGACCAAAATATGTCAAAAAATTATAGGTAAGTACATTAATGGGTAAATGGACAAAAAAAAATTTGATATTACCTATCATATAAGTAGGCTACTATTAGCATTAATTTATGGTGTAATTTTTAAAAATAATTGAGTGGGAGCTATAATATAGTAAAAGTATCATTTTAACTAAAAAAAATTTACAAATTTTTTATCAAAGTTCTTCAAGTTTGCCACAATTTTTTGAATTAATAAAAGTGATGTTATTGTGGGCGATTTGATGCAAAAATTGGCAAAAAAGTAGAATGAAGGGCAGTTGATTTGACTTGATTTTTACATTGTTGTAATACATATAGGTATACTTACTTTTACTGATAGTAGAATGCATATAAAAGAGCATAATATCAGTACAAGTCATATTGTGAGGGTCAAATAGGTTGACCACAATTATACCATCTTGTTTATACTTTTATGTATCATATAAATATACATATTGTTGTTATTACAAGGTTTATAAGATTTGATTTGACCGTACACGAGCTATAGTGTATTGCAATACAAAGTACATTATATGTATCAGTATATAGGGGGATTGAATGGTCATAAGTTTATTAGATGTATGAAGATCATCAACTTTTGTCTCGACTTTTTGGCCCAATCAAGGATTCAAGGGCTTGAAAAACTCACTCAAGGAAGGAAATAATGGCATTTTTGCACACAATTTCTAGATTTCCTGTAAACATCTTTTTAACATAAAATCTTCATGTTAAAAATGCCTGAAATTGTCTAAATTCCCTAAAGGATTTCTTCGGATTTCAGGACTTTCCATGTTAAGCCTCAAATAAAGGCCAGAAAGGTCATTATAACCCAAAGATACTCTCTTTGAAGATTTTAAAAAAAATCAATTTAAGAATAACACCAGATCTATAGAGTTATAAAAAAATTTGAAAATTTTTCAAGATTTAAATCGCAACTGGAAATTAATAAATTAAAATTCGAATTTTCAAATTCCAAAAGTTCAATTAAAAGGATTAACTACGATATATAAAGCTCTTTTAAAGGGATAAAAAAAAATGGTAGAGTACCCTACGTTATAACGTGAAAAATGTAATAACAAGGTTAGTAACATTCATTCTTATGAATTTATAACCAAAATTTCAACTAACGTTTCTGATTTTAATCCTTTATAATGATATTCTTATCTTAATTTTAATTTCAAAATCCTCGTTTTCGTCCATTTGATTAAAGTGCGAAATCTAGGATTTCTAAATTGAAAGGATATTTTCGGGTTCTAATGGGCTTTCTGACCTTTATATGAGGTTTAATATGCAAAAAGCCTGAAATCCGAATATATCCTTTGAGATAAGATTCTCTAATTCTTATTAGGTGGTCAGATTTAGATACTAGGTTTATTTTTCCCATTTAAAATCTAAATTTAGAGGTTAATGACTCGTAAACCAAAATACACGAACCAAACCACGTATATTTTTTTAATTCTTGCCAAGATTTTTGTCACAAATGCTAATTTTTTCAAATTTTAGAAAATTTCTTACCAATCTTACAAATAGTGACTCACTATCCTCCATTTCTATAAAATTTTGAACTTTTAGCTCTACTTCACTTGTAGTAAAAAACGAAAATCTTTGAACTTGAGACCGGTATAATTTGATATTTTTTGCTCTTTTGAACTTTAGATAGATGTGAACTTTAGTGCAATTCTTAGGGAAATGATAGAATAATTTGTACTATCTTGTAAATACCTAAAGTAAGTTTGTAAGATCAAAAAAATGTAAAGTTTTTGGGAGTTAGGCTCAAATATTGGGCTCAAGGACCTTATCAAATCAAACTTATACTTATAAACTTCCCCCAAATAAGAGCTTTATTATTACTACAGATAGTACTACTTATGTATTATTATCATTACCCTTTTGTAATACATTTCAAAAAGTATATTACATTGTATTATAAAGGTATATAGATAGAGATACATAGTATAGTAGGTAATAAGGATAATATAATTTTTTTATATAAATGAATCTGTGAAGGTTAAAATCTTACTCTTCCTTGAAATTGGGACACTCGCCTACCTTTGTATTTACATTTACATATACAGATAGCTTTGAATCTTTGAATCATACGATCAAAAATATTTATTTACAATGTCTGCCAACAACCCCTAAGAATTTTATAAGATTTTTATACATATGTATATGTACAGATACTATGTACCTTTCTAATACCATTTAATCTGTAGATTAACCCAGTAAAAGGGATTAGAAATCATCTTGAAAGCTCATTAGTTGTAAATTACCTTGTTTCAAGCCCAATTTTTTTTCGATTTTTTGACAAAATTCTCTGTAATACTGTTGGAAATGTAGGCATAGGTTTTTAAGTACTTACTCGTAAAATGACAAGAATTTCTAGCTAAAAATTATCGAAAGAATTGAAAATTTCTTGAAAATTTTAATCGATTCAATTTTCGTAAAAGTAGACAAAATACATGCAATTCATAGCTGATTTGAACAATGTGAATTTAGAGTGACTAATTTTTGCCAATAATATCGGTTGTAATAGGTACCCTACTTACTGTAATGACAAGAAAACTTGTATAAAATTGTAAAAAAAATTTTAACTTCTTGATTTATAGATAAGTACAAATAAATAAGATCCGGCTATCTAAAAAAAATTAAAATTGAAATTTTCGATATTGCAATTTCCTAACGGATTTTTACACTTCATGTACCTACGAGTATATAAGTCAAGTAATAACAATAACTTAATTTTAATTTTGTTCCTATTTTGCTTGGTTAAAACCCCTATATTATTGGTCTAACTTAATCCCTATATGAAATTAACCCAAATTTTTTTTAGTTTAGTTTAGGTAAGGCTAGGAAAGGTTAGAATTTTAAGAAATTATGGGTTAATTTCATATAGTTAGACCAAAATTATAGGAGTAAATTCAACCAAAATACAGAAATCCGAGCCACTTGTATCCGTAATCTTGATAGTTTTTTTTGTAATAGTTTAATCTTTAGAAAATATGCTTTTTTAGACATTTTTCTTCAAAATCTTGTTTTTGATTTTGAAATAATTTGAAAACGAGCTAATAAAGTTTACTCCACCCTTATAAAGATGAGAATTTTTTATGTAATACCAGTATCAGTATCAGTAGTACAGACTATAGTATAGTCTTTGTTTGCAAATTTTCAATTATGATTGTACTATTCAACTCTTAATAAATACTGATACATTTATAAACCTTATAAGCATTCTGAAGACAAATATTTCAAATATAGAAAGGGATAATCCAAGTTGTGCAATTCTCTACTACATAGTATAGTACTATGCTAATTTTCTAAATAGTAAATAGCAGCTGAAGTTTAACCTAAATTTAGAATTAAGGACAAAGTACTTGTCTAACATTACCTATATATAAGTACTAGGTGCTATTATAAATATTCTAATAATAATTTTGATTTCAATTGAAATTGAAAGTCAGGTTTAAATTTGTAAATTGAGATATCTAAATAGGCAGCAGGTATAAGCTTTTTATATAACTAATATGTAGATAATTAAAGTTTATGTTTACCTTCACCCTTACACACTTATTAGTCTTAATACTGATATAATGTAGTAGATTGAATAACTTGTTATCTTAGGAAAAAGTGTGTAAATTGTAAAACAAATTAATTAGGTATAGATACGTAGATACTTTAATTGCAGTGTTTTGCACAAATTAGTGCATTTTTTTTCTCAGGCACTTTTCTCTCATTAGGATTACGATGATGAGAATTGGACCTGTTAATCAGTTCATGAACAATTTTATTATAAAATTTGTAATTTATACATAGGGGTAGATTAGGGATAGTTTGGAAACGTTTATGATATTTGGGCAGCTAAACCAGATGTAGATACTTTTTGACCTCAAATTTTTGTATATATATTAGAAGATTTTTCAAATAGGATATATTTGGGGTTAGAATGGGCTTTTGGGCCTTTATAATGAGGTTTAAAGGCCTGAAAGCCAAAGAGATCCTTTGCAAAATTCAACTTGAAATTACTAAAGATGCTAAATCTGATTTCCTAAATCCAGAATCAGACTTTAATTCGGAATTTTTTAGAAATCCTTAAATATTGAAAATTTTTAATAATTTATCCCTTTTATAGTAGGGTATGATGTGTACAAGTTGTAATTATAATTACAAAAATTTATTCACACAATAAGAATAGTAATAGTAATAAGAACTAGAAGGATTAGATATAGGTAATAGGTACTGGTTTTTGAATTTTAAATGAACAATATTATCTAAATATTTATAAAATTTTGAAAATAATTTATCCAGAGTAGTTAAGTGAATATGACCCAGAATTGATGTCAATATTTGAAGCTGGGTGACCTTGGAAAGTTCCAGCGGCTAAATTAATTGGTTGGTAAGTATACTGTTGTTGTTGCTGTTGTTGTTGTGTGGCTTGTTGTTGATACTGTGGTTGTTGGTATTGGAATTGTTGAGGAATATATTGTTGTTGTTGTTGTTGTGGTTGGTAATATTGAGGCTGTTGTTGTAAAAGTCTAGCTTGATTTCTTGGCCGTTGTTTTCTGGGTCTTTGTTGTTGAGGTAGTTGGACAAATTGTGGGTTTTGTTGTTCTTCCAAATCTCCTTGTTGATTTTCGTATTTGAATCTGTCATAAGCACCATCTTGGCCTGGACCTATAATTCAATTAAGTAAAAATTGAATTACCCAAAAAAAGGGTCATTGCAGGGCCGGGTTAAAATTTCTCGAATGGTTTTCGTGTTTCAGATGTATCATCTGTTTTTTTAACCTGATTGTGCATTTGAAATGCCAATACCTTGTTCACAGCTTTCAGCTTTTGTGGTGCTATATTGACGCTAAATTTTATCCAAAACTCGATTTTGATAATGATTTTGGCAAATTCCGCTGCAAATAGCTCCAAAACTGAAACGGGAATATTCGAAAATCATCAAAAATCCTTACATTTCACTATTTCAATCACAGTCAGTTTTTTGATGATTTTCGAATATTCCCGTTTCAGTTTTGAAGCTATTTGCAGCAGAATTTGCCAAAATCATTATCAAAATCGAGTTTTGTGCTAAATTTTTCGTCGATATAGCACTACAAAACCTGAAAACAAGTTGTTCAAAAACAATTTAGTACCAGTAGGGTTCACCCACTGGTATTTTACTAAATAACTTTAAATTAAAATTTTTCACAAAAATCAAACAAATTTTTTCAACCGGATTTTTTATAATGCAAAAAAAAAAAAAAAGATTAGCTACCTATATTTTTTTTTGACAATTTCAAAAAAATCAACATAAAATTGATATTAAAAGTTAAAAGGGTATTATGGTAAAGGCTTTCTGGTCTTTACAATGTTAAACCCCATATAAAGACCAAAAAGCACATTATAACTCGAATATATCCTTTAATATCAAAATTTTAAAATTACGGAATGCTTCACGACTAAACTTTTTTTTAAAGTTGTCAAGTTTTTGTGTTTTTAATTCATTTTGGAACCAAAATACTATTCTGGTTCTGGCAATTACATTTAGCAATTCTAAATGTAATTATAAGAAAAAATCTGGAAATATCAACAGCAAAAACCATGCAAATACAGATTTATAGCATTTATAATATTGATAAATTATTCATTTTTAGAAAAAAAACCTGGTGGTCTATAAGAACCATCATCATCTTCGATTTCATGACTTGAACTTGGAATCACTTGTGGTGGGATATTAATTCCGGTTCCAGATGGGTTGAATCCTGAATAATCAAATTTATTATAATTTTTTTTAGAAAATTTTGAAAATTTTACCATGCTTATTAGCTCCATACTCGATTTCTCTTAAAGTCCCTTCATTATCATAATAACCATATTTTCCTTTGACTTGACCTGAAGCATCTCTTGTTTCAATTTTGTAAGTACCTATCAGTAAATCAGAATTTTTTTTAGATAACTCTAGAAAATTTGAAATTTTCGTGGTTTTACCATCGGCATTTTCATATCCATATGTGAAACTACCATCATCGTTTTGTCTATAAAAGTACAAAAATTAAGATTTTAAAATTTAGACACTTGTTTTTGAAATTTCTCATAAACAAGTCGGGATTTTGACTTGAAATTTTATATCTATGTCTAGATACTTAAGTTAAAGACTTACTGATTGACTTGTCTCAAAATTGGAACCGGTGTTGTTGACGTTGTTTGCTGTTGTTGTTGAATTTGCAATCTATTTTGACCCAAAGCCAAATTAAATGCAGAAAATATGAGAAATACTGAAATGTAAATCATTTTTGGTATAAAATCTGAGCACTACCTACAAAACACACACAATCGATTAGGATCAAGAATCAACTAAAAGTGAATTTTTTTGAACTCTCTAATCTTTATATATATGAGGAAATGGATTTTGGACAGCCTTCTAAATTCTAAATTGTTTTTACCATTTTAAAGTGAATCAAAATGATGTGTCCATAATATAACTTTGAGAAGATAATTATAAATATCATGATTCATTCTTTCTATACTATAGTCTATATATTGGCAGTAATAGTATAATACCTATGCCTATGGGTATATGACATATGAGAGTATAGATTAGATTAATCGATAGGTTAATGAAACATCTCATAAAAAAATCAAAAAGATTTTGGACAATGTGATATTAAGAAATACTTCAATTTTAGCTCGCTTAAACAAATTGCTATTCTAACCCAGTATATCTATCGATATTTTCAAATTTTTTTTAAAAATTCGAGCCAATTTTGAATCATTTTTGATAGGTATATTACCTTTTGAGTGAATTTTCAGTCATTTTTTGCAAAAAAATGGAATTTTTAGGTGTAAAATGGGATTTTTAGTTGTAAAATGGGCCATTTTCAGGTTCTAATAGTTTGTTTATGACCATAAAAATGACTTTTAAGAGAATTTAGTAGGATTTCTGAGAGCCTAGAGGTCTGAATTTACAATAGAGCACTCTATCTTAAGTCTAGAATTATACTAAATCAAAAAATTAGATGAACAAAATACAGATTTTTTACAAATTTTGCTTCATTTTTGATAGGTACATTACCTTTTGAATTCATTTTCAGTCATTTTTTCGAAAAAAATGTGATATTTAGTTGCATTTTCAGGTTCTAATAGTAAGAGTATATTTATGACCATAAAAATGAATTTTTAGAGGATTTAATAAGATATCTGAGAGCTTAGAGGGCTGAAATTTACAATAGAGCTTGTAAATTACTCCTAGAATTATATCAATTAAAGATGAATAGAAAATACAGATTTTTTGAAAAAAATCTTGAAAAAATTATAATTTTTTTTACCAATTTCATAACTTAATTAAGGTATACATACTATAAGGACTTTATCAAGTCACCTATTTAGTCAATTAAAAATCGATTTGTAAACTTGACTTGCGAGTTTTTATGATGCTTGTAACTATTATATTTTTTATATAGGTAGGTATATTTCATAGATAAGATTTGAGATAGACGATTAGGGTGGAGTAGTTTTTGCACATTTTGCAAATTAGATGCGAAAAGTTTAAGGCTTACAGAGTACAGGAAGTACAGCATACAGACTGTATTTATTGGCCTATATAATTCTATACAAATAAATGAAATAAATGTGTTTTTTTACACCCTATCATTCCAACTCTACTATTTGATTATCTTACTATTAGTGTAGTAAGATTTGGTTTGATTTTGATTAAATGAGAGCACCTTAAGAACAAGAGTACAAAATGGTCAAAATATATTTAAATATAAAGTTGTACTACAAGTATATTAATTGAGGGAAAAGGATGAGGATTTTCGACCTCGACAGATTAAAACTTCCTAATAATTATCAATAATAATCCATAAAAATATTTTTATTTACTAAATCGACAAGTTATGTGGGTAAGTTGACATTGAGATTGAAAATTGTGATCATATCTAGCAGTACTCGTACAAGTTGGGCAATTTTGAATAAATTAAAAATACTTGCATTTACTAAGGTATTCTAGCAAGATCAAAAAATTTCCTCAAATTACTCTACGATTAGTATAATGCTCAGAGAATTTCAAAAAAATTCTTTCCAGCGCGTTATAATGAGATAAGGAACAGTACTGTAAAGGATTTTTTACATGCAGTTTTTTAATATACCACTGAAGATTTCTAATCTGAAAACCACTGAAGGTTTCAGAAATATTTTGATCATATCCGTAGCTGGCTTAATGTCCAAAATATTAGTAAAAAAATGAGATATTTTGCAAATTATTAGGTCTTATACTTTTCTCTCAAGAGCCCTCAGGGAACTGGGATATTCAGCCTTAAATTGCTTGAAATTAATATCACAAAATTTCTAATTTTGAGATTATTTTGGATATCTCAAATAATTTTAAATTAAATTTTAGAAACTTTATAGTTTGACATATCACACCTTACATACATGAAACTTTCTTGAACCTACAGTAATTATATAGGTAGTGTAGTAGATAGTTGGAATATTATAATTGTTGGCAGTTAATACATAAGGGGTATAAAGAAATAATTGCATTTAATTTCTTAATTACACACAGGTGATTGTTCATGAATTTTGCACGCAACTCCATCGTTCATTCTTGGTGTGAAACTCGTTGATTGTTGGCCATAAAAGTTGACCATTTTGCTAAACGGTTGGCACTACTAGTTACTAGTAGTAATCTCTTCAAGAACAAAATGTATTTGCAATAATAATATTACCTTTGTAGTATATAGGTAGGCAATAATTAATACTTAACCTTAACAAACCTCACAAAATGTATAATCCAAGATGATTGCCATGCATTAGTACTTTATTATTACACCGACAACAATTGACCGAAAGACTCTAATAAAGGGGGGCATATATATACGCTTTACAAATTAATTAACCGACAACAGTCGGTTAATTGCCATTTCCCATAAAGAATGTTTGATTTTAAAATTGAAGTCCAGTGCCATTAAAATTTTAAAAAGTCCAAAATGAGTTTATTCAAATTTTGTAGATTTGATATAAGTGTTTTAGTTTTAGAATCGAGCCTTTTTTATTGCCTTTTTATTGCTCGTATACTTAAGATTAGAAAAGTATTTTTGAATTTTAGGAGAATTTCGAAAAAAATTAAAATAGTTTCATTTTTACAAAATTCAGAATTTTAAATTCTGGTAAACTTCAATTACCTACCTATTTCCTAGTCGAAGTCGAATACCATTTTAGTATCAGTAATTAGGAGTATATTAGGGAAAGTTTGAAACATTTTTTTGAACATCCTATTTTCGAATGATCCAGTTGTTATTTTGTCTCGAATTTATTATATAATAAAACGGTTTTACCGTCACGAAAGCCCGCACCCTTATTAGAATACAATACAAGATAATTTATACAAATATAACTCACGATCATCAGTTTTAATAGTTCTTATTTTATTTAATCCAAAATATTTGTTTAAATGTTTTTTAATTTTTTGAAATTTTCAAAACTTCCCGCCAAATAAACAAGGCAAAGCTACATATCATTCGATAGAGCTCATTGAGCTTTATCAGAATATATGTATATCATATATGAACATAAAGGGATCATCCAAAAATACTGAAAAAATCCAATTTTTTAGCGATTTTTTTTCAAATTTTCCCGCCTTACAGGTGAGGTAGAAACTCCAAAGACTCATCAAAATTCGGGGTTTTCCCGCCCTATATGTGGGCCAATTTTGGTCTAGATCCGATTCGCGGTTCGGCCGCAAACGACAGACAGACAGACATGACAAACGCTATAGCCCTTTTTACCCATTTTCAATGGGTGCGGGCTAACAATAAGTATCTATATATAACTAGCTAAGATATATATCCTCAAACAAAATTTGTTTCAATTTGTTCATCTGAAAATACCTTAGGTTGTAAATATTTCAAATCCGCAATATAAGACCGTCTTATTTAAAGGGAAATTCAATAATAATTTTGTTAAGTAAGTCACAATTAAACGTTTTTCTTTAATCTTAAGTGACATTTTTGATTTTTGATTTCGAGGTCCTTAATGCATTTTTTAAGGTGTAGCTTTCTACCACTACTTTCCAAATGTCACATGCCAATAAAATTTAACTTTATATCATATAAATACTATAATACAATGCAAATATAAAGTTCAAGAACAAGAATAAAGCTATTTTTGTAATGATTTTACCAGTCTTTGTCATTCCCCATTACGAACTATCCCTAATCTATCCCTACACTATATGAACTATGGTAAAAAAATCAATTTATTCAAATTTTTAATGATTCATTTCATAACTATGTTTTTTCTAATTACAAGTCCTTAACCTAAGTCTACATCCGCATTTTCTAGCCTATCAACGTCATTGTCATTACTTTATGTCTAGTTCCTTTTTCAAATCCATTTTTTATAGAATTTATCCCGGTATTGTTTCATATATGTCTACCTTACATAGATCCTTATCTTGATCATTATAATACTCTATTATCATTTTATTATTATTTATAAATAATGTTTTGAAGTGAGTTAATCATCAATCTTGTTGGCTACTTTTTTTTATACTATGGATAGGTGGTATAAAAAATCCAGTCTACAAGTATTAGAGATACTAATATCAATCAATTGAATCTCAAGGATACACTACCTTGCCTACTTTATATGCTAAAATTCTATTCAAATTCAAATTCAAATTATTCAAATTTGTCAGACAGTCGTCAGATTGAGTCTTGGCCCAATTTTGTCATTTTTTTGTGTGGAACTGGTCCAGTTTTTTCTATGCATTTCGATTTGCAATAAATATTTAAATACAATTATCTAACTTATAAGATTTTAAGCTCATTCTAGAGTCTAAAAATGCATTGAAGAGTTGAAGATCAAGTTGAAATTGAAATTGAAAAAAGGATTATTTAAATTTATTTTTTTTACAAGTGTACAGATACATAGTAGTAGAAACAGGCTACAAAAGTTGCAAGTTAACAATTGCAATTACAATCTCGTTAAAAAGATTAAAATTTAAGACAAAAAGTGATATGAATAATTAAATATTTTATATCATAATAACCTAACCTACAAGATCTTGAGTCTTGAGCCAAGTTGTAGTAACTCAATTGGGGCAGAAATATGCAGATTATATAAGCTTTTAAAGACATTTGGTCAAAGGGCAAATTGTCAAAATAAAAAATAAAAATACCCAAGTAAGGCATGGACAAAAAGATGTGTCTAATCGTACAAAAGGCATAATAGAATCTACAATTTAACTTTATTAAAGAAATTTAAATTTAAAAATTGAACGGAATCAAAAATTATCAAAATTCTCATTTTTCAAAATTATACCTAATAAAGCTTTAAGGGAATCGTCTAGGTTTTTATGACAACCATAAAGTCCATAAGCTTTAACATTGGGACTAATTTTCTATCTAGTCCTACAGTTTTGGACCAATTTGGACACTTGATATCTTAAAAAAATCCTCGAAAAATTAGCTTGTTCATTCTCATTGTCCACTTTTTTAAATTTTTGTCTCATTAAAAAGTTATTAAGAAATCAAATTTGTTTTCTGAATAACTTTTTAAGAAAGCAGACTCATCTACCAATTCAAATTTTTACCAATTTTTGATGATTTTTTAACGTTCGGATTCGAAAAAAATCCATTTTATGACAAATTTTTCAAGAGTTTTGACTTGAAATTGAAATATCTTTAGAATTTTGTCATTTTATGAAGATTTTTCACCTTTTGGATTTGAACATTTTTGAGTTTTTGGCATATTTTTGAGAAATTTTGGCCTAAAATTCAAATATCTTTAAAATTTTGACTTTTTGAAGATTTTTCACCCTTCGGATTTGATTTTTTTTGCATATTTTTGAGGAATTTTGAACTAAAATCCAAATTATTTAAAATTTTGTCATTTTTTCGAAGTTTTTTTTAGCTTTTTTGATTTGGAAAATTTTGAGTTTTTGGGATATTTTTGAGGAATTTTGACTTCGAATATTTAAATATCCATTGAATTTTGTCAATTTTTGAAAATATTATAATAGATAGGTATGATATTCAGAACTTTTTTTTTTAAATGATCATTTTTAGCTCGACTATATGACATGTATAAGAATGTCTAGTGAATACTCGTACTTGTATTCTTTGGAAATTATTTATATACAATGGGATTATGTGACATGAATACTACAGGTTATAATTTAATTGTTCAAAAGTTAATGACAAATTGACAAATGCCCTTCAAAGACCATCAAAGAATCCGGATCCACCTAAAAATGTCCATAATAAGCCAATTATCTTACTCTACTTATTACTACTACCTACTTAAGATACTTTACTTATTTTACTTTACAAATTATCCAAAATTTTTTTAGAACGAGATCAAAAGTGATTTTTTTCCTAATCTAAATTAAATGCCAAGTTATCGTATCATTATTTCAAAATCTTCAAAATGTTAATATTATTAGTACTATGAACACTGGCTTACACATATCATTTACTATAAGTAATTACTATCAATATATATCCAACAAATTATGTATTAAGAAATAACAAATTTTACAAAAATTTACAAAATTTAAACTAGTATTTAAGCACCCCTCATATTGCAAGTAATAAAAGTATAAGTTGAGCTAATCACAAAATATTTAAAGGATATCTTCGGGTTGTTAATGGGCTTTCTGGTCTTTATATGAAGTCTAACATGAAAAGCCGAATAGATCCTTTATAAAGATAAAAATTTCATAAGGGCTTGATGAATTAGTCGAGGATTGATTGTCCCATCAGCAGTGTATCTAAAAAAAATGAAATTTTGAAAAATTTGGAATTTTTTATAAAATGTGGATTTACCGAACACCTCGTACGAAACCATTATTTTGACTCAAGACTCCAAATTCTGTTAAAAAAATATATAAGTTTGGGTAATTTCATTCCAATTTTGGGTAACCCTAGAGTTGGTCTAACTCTAACCTAACCCTGTATGAAATTAAACCAAAATATGTTTAGGTAAGGAAAATATTTTCTATAGATAAGTTGGACCATAAATATCTGTACAGGGGTAAATTCAACCAAAATAAGGATGTGATTAAACCGAAGTCACAAAATATATTGTAATATGTTATTTTGTATGAAATTTTAATTTACCGCCAACAATGAAGCCATCAGAAGTTCGTTCCTCGACTTGATATTTCCTTAAATCACTCCCATCTAAAACGTAGCCAAATTTAGTTGGGCTTTTTCTTTGCTGAGACTGAGGTAGGGTAATTTTTTGTCCGAAATTTTGATCGAGATGTAATTGATCGTTTTCATTGGGTTCTCGAATCTCCTGGTTTTGACCATCTTGGTCATTTTGATCTTCATCATCTTCACCGATTTTATAAAACTTAGGTTTTTGATCATCACCATCATCTTGAATTTCTTGTGGTTTTTCGAAAATTTCCTCATTCTGATTTTGAAATGTAGGATTCTGTTTTCGAAAATCAAAGTCTAGAGGTTTTTCTGTTGTTGTTGTTGTCGATGAAGTCCCCCAATTTACTTCAGGTTGACCCCAATTAACCTCACTTTTCCCCCAAACTTGAGCAGGTTCACCCCAAACCTTGGCTGGTTCTCCCCATACCTGAATTTAAAAAAAAATTGAATTCCAAAAAACCCCCTTTTTCGAATCTGATTCTGAAAATTGACACATTTTGAGCCAAATCTTTTTAACAAGGTGTAGTTATACTAGTAATTAGTATTTAGGCTGTAGGTATGAGATTTAGTTTTAATTTGAGAAAACTTACTTTTTCAGGCTCTCCCCAAATTCTTTCAGTCCAAACTATGGGCTTATTTGTTGTCGTTGTGGGAATTGTTGTTGTTGTTGATGTTGTTGTTGTTGAAGTCCCTGTTGTTGTCCATTTAATTTCAGGATAATCAGAATTTTCTGGCTCTCTAAACTGAACGAGAGGTTGAGCAACAGGTAGATGATCTTGACTTGGTGTTTCAATTTCATCATTTTTTCTTAGCAATATTTCAGTATGAAATGAAGGCAATGTTCTGAAAAAACTTTGCCTTTTTTGATTTCCAGAACCATATCGAGTTCTCAGCCTTCGCCTTCGGCCACCATACTGAAACTG
>JAQIXA010003253.1:0-14623 GCA_034699045.1 Nanhermannia cf. coronata Gr-Ori-00579
TCTAAAAGACTGGAGTAAAAAATTTCGATTTTACATAAGGTGTAATGTTAATTTTACTCCAGTCAATTTTTTTCCAATTTTTATTTCGAGCATGGACCTTACTGACAAGAGAACAAGAAACTATAGTTTCTATATTACTTGAGTATGATCTATCGGTATAATCTAATGATATATCTGTTTATGATTCATAGCCTGGAAAGGCAGTTTTGAGATACTTATTTTTAGTGAGTTGGATAATTTGCTAATACCGATACTTAAGTATATCGATTTTAGGTCAGATTAAGGTCAATGAAGCTCCCTTTTTCTGCCTGTTTGGCCATTTTTCAAAAAAAAATGTTTTTTTTATAACTTTTTTGTTATTTTTTTAAAAAAAGACCTTTTATGATAGTTTTTTGCAAGTTTTTTTCTATTTTGTAAAAAAAGTCTTTATTTTCAAAATATAGGTAGTTTCAAAAATAGCGATATTGTCTAAGTTTTTTTTGGACATTGATTGATTAAAAATGGCAATAAAAAAATAAAGTAGGGTGCTCATCATATATCATTATAATGACAAGTCAAAATTGTATCCTTTGAGGTCATTTTGGTTATCAATATTTATATTATAAGGGTAGAAAATATTTTCTCAATTTGGAGTTTGGAAAGCATTTTTTCGGATTAGCCACTTGGGATTTTGACCTTAAATTTCAAATTAAAAACTCTGATGTCGAGATTTGCATGTTGCATAAGTATATCTTTGGCTTTCAGGCCTTTGTATGTTAAACCTCATATAAAGGCCAGAAAGCACATTAGAAATTCTTTACAAAATATTATCTGACTATTCAGAACCTACTCCTAGTTATATGATATGTATGTAAGTAATAAAATAAATTAGCTAGTGATAATAATTGGATCTCTTTTTTGAATTGTCTTTACTCGTATTTTATTTCAAATATGATTTTATCCTTAGATTTGAGTATTTACAAGAATTTTTCTTACACAAGTAGGGTGTACTCTACATAGCCAAGGGTATTTCAGTAATTTTTATTACATCGAATTATCTACATTACATTCCATAGGTCTCGTTTCTAATCTCCCTATCCTAAAACCAAAAAATGTCAATTAAAAAACGACCTATAGGTAATATCTTTTATTATAGATAGGTGCTTTAAACTTATATTTTTTGACCTTTAATCAAGACTATAGGTGAACCATAAGTAAAAGGACGAGGGGGATGGTAATACAGACCAGCACGATGATCACCATTATTATGATAAAAAAACAAATCACACAATTTGTAGCTTTACCTTCTTCGGGCATTTTGACCTTGATTTTTGACCTCTTATTATTTATAACACAAAATATGATGATCAATCCGAATTTTTGAAATTAGCTGAAATTCTGAAAACTATGGCAGTTGTATGGCAACATACACTATATAGGATGTTTCAAAAGTATATTATGGCGAAAATGTTTAGGTCTTAATATAGTATCGGGTTTAAACAAGTAAGATATACAATCGATAGGAAATTTAATGGAGATCGTGAATCTCAAAATCTTTTGATGCTAAGATTATCAGGTCAAAAATTATAGGTCAATGAAGTCAAGACATTTTCCCTGGGAGAAAAATTGAAATAGGAAAAAAATTGTTCCAAAATATATGGTCCTATTTCAGGTCCTCTCTATTTGATATCTTACTTGTTCAAAAATCCGATCTGGCCTATACTATATTAAGACCTAAACATTTTCATGGCCTATAGATTAGAATGATATAAAGTCTCTATCAACTTTTTTGATTTAAAACAATAACAAAAATAAAATCTATGAATTTTATAAATTTTATGAAATCTATGAAATTCTGTATTCTATTTTTAACCTACTGATACATTTCAACTTGCATTGCATTTCTTTCACTCGATTCTGGTTTCGATGCATAAAATTGTTGATCTTAATATTTGGGAGGGAAAGATTTAAACCTCAACAAATAAAAAGAACTTATACCTAAATGATTCTTAAAAATATCAAAAATAACTACAAAAAGGGAATATTCGGGTTGTAAAACCTCATATAAAGGCCAGAAAGCCCATTAGGACCCAAACATATCCTTTGCAACTTGCATTTTGTATTTTTAAAAAAATTTGATCAAAAGGTTCCTTCAACTTTGAAAAATTTAATCAAAATTTGAATCAAAATTTGATCAAAATCTGTAGGAGCCAAAATATCTCAAATTTTTCTAAATCTACCTCAAGTTGTTTTTTGTCTAATTCCAAGTATCTTATATAACACAGGTATGATATCGTTGTATATAGTAGTATGTATTTTATATAAGTATATTGAGATATAAAAATATTATTAATTATTATAGCTTGAGGCAAATCGTGTAAGTAGTACATGTCTATAGGTATATTATGTACACCAAATTGGCAAAAATCGGCATCAAAATACTCACTGACCTTGACACATTCATAATCCTCGATTTAAAATCAAATTCAGCTTTTGCATAATACCATTATACCATAATAGAAACTATAGGCATAACTTCAGCAAAATATTGCAAAAATGTTCTCTTTTTGGAAAATTTTACCAATTTTTGGATTTTTTGCTATTCTTGTCCGTAGTGATGTTGGTGAGAGTGAAAGTAAGCCATTGTTGAATTTACTGGATGATAAATCAAGGGGGATTTTACGTGGGGTGTTGAGTTTGTCAAAATCTGGACGATATTTTGTAGAATTCCTTGGAATCCCGTATGCTTCTGCACAAAGGTTTGAGGTTCGTATGAAATATTTGACATTTTTATCAAAAAAAAATTATTATTTTGACATTTGGTTAACTAGTCAAAAGCTTAAATGATCAAAAAAGGCAATGATTTAATTTCAGCCCTATTTTGGTTGAATTCACCCCTAAATATTTGGTCTAATTATATGAAATTTAACCAATATTTTTGTAAGGTCTAACCTAATATAACCTCAAATGATTTTTTTTTGTAAATCCTGATAACCAAACCTAAAGTACCCTACTCGTAGCCTAAACTAGACTAAAAATTTGGGTTAATTTCATAAATTTATAAACAAAAATTAAAGGGCAAATTGAACCAAATTTTGGGTGAAATTAAACTTGAGTCATGTTAAAAATCTTGAAAAAAAATTGTTTTTGATCTGATGTTTCTCCTGAATATGAAATTTTAGATTAAAATAATAACTACCTACAGATACACATAAAAATAGACTGTCCAGATTTCATAAATTTTTTCAACTGATCCAAATTTACCCCTACTGTATTCTATTATCTATTACATATTTAAAAGTAAGTACCTAATGAAGTATTATTTTCGGTTAAATAAACAGAAATCATCCCACATTATACCTCGGTCAATTACCCACCTCTTTTTCCTACTTATTAGCTCGCACTCAGCATCAGACTTTTTAGTTGAAAGGTCTTTACAGTGTATTCAAAAAGTCAGGCAAAATTTACTAGAAAAACCTCGTCTCAATTTTATAAAAATCAGAAATTGATTTGGAAAGGATATCTTTGGGTTCTAATGGGCTTTCTGGCCTTTAGATGAGGTTTAACTTTACATGCAAGGAAACCCAAATACATTCTTTAATATTTGAAAAATCGAATAACGTTCGAAAAATTATTATAAAAAAATGTATACGGCTTTCAGGCATTTGTATGTTAGACCTCATATAAGTCCAGAAAGTTCATTAGAACCCAAAGATATCATTTACAAAAAATTATACAAATCCGATACCTATCTGTAATATACGTATTAAGATCATATTTTTTGGAGTCTAGGTCCAAAGGGCCAATGTACCTTTAGGTCCAATGTACATACATTGGCTCCAAAGGTCATTGACCCTAAAGGTACATTGGCTCTAAATGGTTGGTCCCTTTCAATTTGGCCCTTTCGGCCGGATACCTATTTTTGAAAATTCCAAATTTTTGTCAAAATTTCTGACAATTTGGAGATCATTTATACATAACTTTTTATAAAATTTTGACAAATTTCGATTCTAAAGGATGTATTCGGCTTTTAGTCCTTTGCATGTAAAACCCAAATATATTCTTTAGCTCTTTTTTTAAAATAAAGCATGCTTTCTGATGGTTAAATCATTATACATACATATTTTCTATTTTAAGTTGTCAACTGAAACTTTCGGACCAAATTTGTGGGGAGGATTATTAGAGGCATCGACCCCTGGACCAAAATGCCCGGAAAAAAGCCAGTCGATGAATATGATGGACGAGGACTGTTTGACCCTTAATATCGCCACTCCAGAGGTTTCACTTTTTTACTAAAATAAAATTTATTTTTAGATAAAAACCTTTTAGTCAAGTGCTGTAAATAACTTTTTTATAATTTAATGATATCCTTATAAATTTTGGTTGAACTTACCCCTATATTATTGGTATAACTTACCTCTGTGCAAAATAAATCCAAAATTTTTTAAAATCTCAACCTAAACTAAAGTGATTTTGGATTATTTTCATACAGAAGTATGTTCAGAGTTCAGAGCAATAGTATAAGGGTAAATTCAACCAAAATAGGGATAAAATTAAACTTATTCTTAGTAAATATTCTGTATTTTATTGGATAAAGTATCCACAAAATGGGTCAATGGGTGTTGAAGATTTACTTCCGGTTATAGTCCTCCTACACCAATCAGGATATGATGAACCCAGGCTCAATTATTTCCTGGATAATGATGTCATCATCGTCACTTTTAACTACAGGGTTGGCGTTTTTGGTAAAAAAAAATAATAAAAAAAAATTTATCAGAAAAAACTTAAGATACTTGTAAAACTTGAAATTTCCTCTGGTAAAAACCTCTTAAAAACAGCTCTGATTTAATCTCATCCCTATTTTAAATTACACCTTTAATTTTTGACCTAACTTTATCCCTATTTGAAATTAACGCAAAAGTCTTTTTAAATCCTAACCTAACCTAAATTAATCTAGGCAGAACTAAAAGCATTTTGGTTTAATTTCATACAGAATGGGTAAATTCAACCAAAATATGGATGAAATTAAACTCTTATCATTAAAAACTAGTGGTAAAGTATGGTATTTTAAATAGGATTTCCTCAAATCGATGAAAAAAGATCAGATTTGGGACTTGAGGATCAAAAATTGGCTCTTAAGTGGATCTCAAATTACATTGAGAAATTTGGCGGATCTCGGGAAAAAATTACAATTTTAGGCCAAAAGAACCATGTACTATTTCATTTGAATTCTAAAGAAAGCTCAGGTAAGTATACTACATTTAGGGTGCTAAAATTTCTTTAAAGAATAATTTTGATAAAATTTTGTATTTTTAGGACTTTTCTCAAAGGTCATAGTCTCAAGTACAACTTTTGGAAAGGTCAACAAAAGTCCAAAAGATTTCATAAAATTATCCAACATGTTGGGCTGCAATCGACAATTACACTTTGATCCAAATTTCCAGCAAATTTTTCAAAATTCGGTCAATTGTCTAAAGCACAAAACCACTGGAGAAATTTTGGAAATGCAAGAAAAATTGCAAATGGTAAATTTTCAAAGAAGCCCAAATTTTGATTTTTACTAAATTTTCTTAAATTTTAGGTAGATCCTGTGGTCAATTTTGATTCTGAAAATTTTGAAGAAACTGATGAAAAACATACTCAAATTCCAATGCTTATTGGATTTGATCCACAACAAGTGTTAACACCAAAAATCCAAAGTAAATTTTCCAAATTTTAGCATAAATTTAGCATAAAACTACAAAATATGCATATCCAAAATGTCCTAAAATAGTCTTTTAATCATAAATAGGATTTAATTAACTACTTTATATTGTTAGTAAATTATTAAATATGCTAGCAAAGCTTCGATGACATCTCAATTGACCCTATTTTTTGTGTCAAAGGTCAACTTTGGGATTAGTCGGATATCTCGGCTATCGATTATCTTTATGGTTAAATAATTCTCATTTTTTCCACTATTTGATTCATTTGATTCATTAGGGAACAAAAGTCCTAAAGATTTCATAAAATTATCGAACATGTTGGGCTGCAATCGACAATTACAATTTGATCCAAATTTCCAGCAAATTTTTCAAAATTCATTCAATTGTCTAAAGCACAAAACCACTGGAGAAATTTTGGAAAAATTTGGCCCAAAATACCCTAAGGGGTAGGATAAACTGAAATCTTTGTATAAATGGCACAACTAGAACCTATAAGGGTCCTTCATGCCAAGTTTGGTTAGAATGAGTCCAATAGTTTTCGAGATATCCGGTGACAAACAGACAGACAAACAGAAAGACAGACAAAGTGTAAGAAATGTTGAATAGTAAGTGCTCGCTCGCTCGAAAATCTTAATTTCGATTATTTTTTTTTAGAAATTTTGGAATCTTTTGGTAGCGAAAATTTTGAAATTCTACTTGAAAAATGGGCAGAGCTTCAAATCGGTCCATCTAATTTCCCATATGATGATGTCGAAAAATTGTCAAAAATTTCAGAATTTTATCAAAATCTGGATAAAAATGGCACTAATTTAGGACAAGATCAATTTATACAGTTTCTTCAGGATCTTGAGCAATTCTATGTAGTTAAAACTGGACTATCACACTCAAATAATGGAAATCCAACTTATCTTTACTATCTCAATAAAACTGGAAAAGGTCAAAAATTCAATTTAAAAAAAAGGTCGTAAACGAAACGAAATTTTATTTCAATTTCATTACAATAGGTTTAAATGGCAATTCTAATCCGAATCGAGCACTTTTTCCGCCCACAACTTCAAGTGATAAAAAAGATTCAAATCTGGATGAAAATGATCTTTTTTCAAAGCTTTTCGTTGACATTTTGGACAAATTTGCACTTTCTGGGTAAGTTAATTTGTATTTTTTACTAGTATAGTATTATTTTTGAATGGGTATCAGACCTTTGCATGTTAAATCTCATATAAAGGCCAGAAAGCCCATTAAAATCACAAGATATCCTTTTAAGAACATATTTTCTCAAATTTTTAGAGCCCCAAATGTGTCAAATTGGACTCAAATCAACTCTGAAAATGTAATTTGGTTCAAAATGAATAATTTTAATGAGACTTTTTATGGAGCTGACAAAAAATTTGAAGAAAGAGCAAAATTTTGGAAAAATTTACTTTTTCCATCTGATTCAGCTGAAGATGAGCAAAATATTGGCCAAAATGGAGAAAAAAGTCCAGAAAATTCTGGAAATCTGGATGAAATTGATGAGAATTACATTTTTGATCAAAATATGCCTTTGATTGAACAATCAGATGGGGATTTTTACTATCAAGTTCAAATGGGACGAAGCATCGGATCTCAAAATGTTATTAGAAAAGTTGATGCTCGAAATATTCTTGTTATAGGGCACACTTAATACAATTTTTCAAAAAATTTCAAATTTTAACATTTTAGAAAGAAGCCTCTGATTTAATCCCTAATTTGGACGAATTTATCCCTGTTTTTGGTCAAACTATATCCATATTAAAATATACCTACCCAAAAATTATTTTAAAATCCTAACCTAAACTAAACTAAACAAAAAAATTTTTGGTTAATTTCATAAATGGGTCAATTTCAAGCAAATATATAGGGGTAAATTCAACCAAAATAAAAATGAAATTAAACACAAGTCTATAAATCTAAATTATGAATATAAATGTAGGGAAAATTTCAAAGGGAATTTCAAAATTTCAAAATTTTCAAAATTTCGGGAATTTCAAATGTAGGGAAAAATATAGGGAAAATTTCAACCAAAAACAGGGATAAAATTAAACCAAAGTTTAAAAAAAATAAATTCTTTTTACACAACATTTTATACTGTATAAGCGTTTTGACCTTCTAAAATTTGACCTTGATCATTTTATAATTTTAATTTACAAAATAATTTGTTTAAAAATTTTCTTCGTTATTTAGGTAGGATACATTTTTTTGGAGAAACTCTCACTTTCCGAAAATCTATTAGTTTTAATTATTGCACTATTCAAAAAGGTTAACCTCATAAAGGTTAAAAAGGTTAACCTATCTTTTGACATTTTTTAGGCTATTTTCTGAGTTTTTTTTTAGGTTTTTGGCATTGATGAATTCTAATGGTTTTTAACTTAAATGGCTCACCTCAATCAAAACCAAAAAAGGTAAGGGTTTGGGCCCAGAGATTATAAAGGTTTACTATTTCTTATACTTACAATAGGGCTCAAAAAATAGACATTATAGGGAGTCTGTTTTTTTCAAAAAAAAATCAATACAAAAATTGAGATATAGGTAAGGTATAATATAATAATAACAAGATATAATAAGATATAATATTGCCTCATCTTTTTTCAAAATTTTTCAAGATTTCGCACTTTAAAATATAAATTGGATTCAAATCGAAATATGAAAAAAAAATTTGATAAAAAAATGTACCTAATATTTTTTATTACATAATATACTCGTATTCATTCTATGATTTGTTATACTGATAATTTTGATAATATGTAATAACATATTACCCTACCTAACATATAAAATATTATTGAATAATATTCATATAGATCTGATTTCAGCTGAAAATAAAATACAGTCAACCTTATCTATAACGAACAGAATATAAAAAGTTGACTTTAATCAGAATATTGAATTTGTTTACCTATATCATATCAACTGTTAAATGACAAATTGCTCTATCTCAAATTTTTGGCAAATGAAAATTGATGTAACTCGATTTTTTATAAAAACGAGGTTTTGAGATCAAAAATAGCAAAAAAAAAATCGTTTCACATAATTGAAAAATATCGTAAGTCTATAAAATTTCCTATAATGGAATCATAAAAAGGGTCAAACCAGACACCCTACATACAAACCAAATAGATACATCAAAATGATCCTTGGGTCAAGTGGACTATAATGGATATTCTTAGATTTTTTGATACTTTCTAGAGAAGTTCAGCTGTACTTTTATGTAGATAGTTGAAAAACTCCAACTTTCAACCTTAATTTCATTACAAGTTTAAAAGTTTAAAAAGTTCAATTTTTGACATTTCACAATTTTTGAGAAAAAAAAGTTTTAATTGGCTCGTGTATAAGGTACCTACTTATATAGGTATACCTATAAGTATTTCCCAAAAAACTTTTTTGTCATAAATTAACTGCTTTGTTAACTTATTTTGCAAAAAATTTTCATAAATTTTCATAAAAATTTGCACACTAAATTGCCATTAAATTCAATTATCTAGATGGATAAACTCGAGAGAAAAAAGTTGTCTTCAACAGGTATACGAGTATCATAAACTCTGAGTAATTTTTCATTTTTTTCGAATTAAGCTTCCTATATACACCTACATAATATAACTGTAGGGTATTTCTATGAAAAATCCATTTTTTTTTTGCCAAAATGATACCTAAATTTATAAAAGGGGTCTAATACTAGTACATATTAGGAAATCATATAATAATAATTTAATTTCAATCATTTTTAACTTACACTAGGATTAGTATGGTATAAAACACCCTAGATCAAATTTTGGGCAAAAATTTGCTCACAAACTATACGAGTATAGCTATTAGGCATATAAAATTGCGAAAATTTGAAAAAAATAGATACCTAATACTTAGGATTAGAATAGAACTTACTTAATTGGTAATTGGCTTTATTTATAACTACTTAATACAAATTTCTGATCAAAATTTGCTCAAAAAGTCCAAAAATGACTTTGAAAAAAGCTAAAAAATTTAGGAAAATGTATTTTGATCATTTGTAATAGAATCAAATTACCTAAATTTGAGTCTTGAAAAAGCTTGAAACTGATAAGTGTCCAATTTTCTCACAAAAATCATCATTTATAATCATTTTGGTTAAGACAATTTTGGTCATAAATTTGCTCAAAAACTTAAAAATTTTCAAAAAAAGCTCGTAAACAGCAAAAATGACCCATTTTCTGGCATTTAATCACAAAAATGTTCCTGATATTTAACATTGTAGGTATATAGGTACTTGACAAATGTTTGACAATCGATTTCAACTTTTACCTCATACTACTTGTAGGTACTTAGGATTAGATGGGTATTTAACATAAAATTGTGCTTTGCAAATCCTAAAAGTCAAAAACATACATATCCCCTGGGGTATTATTTTCAAATTCTTAATACTTTTTTTCATATTCAAAAACGTTCATATTTAGATATAAAGAATACATAATAGGCAAATCTCCATTCAAGTCTGATCAAGATTTACTTTTTTAGACTCGAGTTGAATCTCATCCCTATTTATACTGAATTTACCCATATATTACTGGTCCCCATATTAATTAAACTCTCATTTTTTTAGTTTAATTTAGTCTAGCCTAAGTTATGTAAGTTAGGTTAGGATTTTTAAAAAAATTTGGGTTAATTTCATACGTTAGACCGAAATTATAGGGGTAAATTCAACCAAAATAGGGGTGAAATTAAACTCCAGTCTTTTACAAAGGCTAAAAAAGAGCTTGAAAATTCGGTCAATTTCGACTTAAGATTCCAAATTTTGGTGTTTATTTCATACAGGGATCAAGCTAGACCAAAAATATAAGGGTAAATTCATCCAAAATAGGGATGATATTAAACCAAAGCCATTTTTTTCTAGATATATTTGATAATTGACATTTTTTATGGTTTATTCTTCAGATTTTTTTTACTATGCTCTCATCGTATAATAATAAAAAAAACTTCAAAGTCATTGTCAAAGTTATTCAAATGGTTTTTCAATCTCATTCAAATACACGATAATACATACCATATTATATACCTAGTATGGTTTTTATTCCTGTCTGAACATGAAAAATATGAGGATTAAAATAGGTACATCTTACTATTAGTAGGCCTATTAAACACAGGATCAGCAAATTCTTATTTTTTTTATTTGAATTAAAAATGTCCTTGAAGATTTTGCACCTTAGAAAACCGTCGTATACCATTCACTATAAGAGCAGCTTTTGAAACTCAAAATACAAAAATTAAGAGATAACAAATACGGTATTCTTATTTCAAATGTCATTTTGAAATCCTAGATTTTACTTTTCGTACTAATGTCAAGTTGACGAAATCTAGGATTTCATATTGAACTATATGTACAAGAACGCAAATAAAGAAGAATATGTAGTATCAAACTTTAAATCAAAAGATACGAGTATTATTAATCAAACTTATAGCCAAATTGGTTTACAAATCCCTAAAAAAATCAAACTTTTTATAATAAAATCAGACGTTTTACTGGAAAAATGTCAAATTTTCGTATGAAATTTCAAAAGGATCTATGCAAATGACCTGACAAAATAAAACGAGAGACTTGAACTTAAATACAGATAAAATCTGACCAGGTAAATTGAAATCGCTCTTATATTAGGTTTAACTTTAACATGCAAAGGCCTGAAATGTTTCAAGTCTTTGCATTTACATCCTTTGAAATATTTTAAAAATAATTTTTTGCATTTGGATTTTTGGATTTTGATGGTCAAAATGTAAATACGAGTATTAGGTATGTATAATTAAATTATTTATTCAAATATTTGCAAGTCAGGATGATTGCGAGCTAATAATTATAGGTTGTACAATTGTAATTTAAATATATACCTACATATTACAGATATATAGGGTACTTTAGAGTCTGTATATAGATGATTGACTGTGGTCCAAACGTTGATATAAATGGTTTTACAAACCTGAGCCTCATCACTCCAAATTCTTCTTTTCATCTTAAAATACATAACAAAATGAAGCTCATTTTGTCATTTTTGATTATTGCCATTTTTTCCTCAGTTTTTGGGCAAAATGACCCAAAACAAGTGGCTGAGAATGAAATCGATAAAAATCCAATTATAAATCTACCTGGAGGTCAGATTAGAGGAACTACTGGGGTATCCAGGGATGGCAAAAAATTCTCAAAATTTCTTGGCATTCGGTATGGAAATGTACCCAAAAGATTTGCTGTAAGTTTTCTAAATATATAACTATATGTATAGGTATAGAGAATATACGAGTATACAGTTACAAGTTGACCTAGAGGTTCGAAATTTTGATATTTTTTTGGGGATATTTTAGTCACCCGAGCCTGTAAAGAAGGAGAAATGGAGTGGAGTAAAAGATGCGACAAAATATGGTGAAGAATGCGTTCAGAAGCAGATGCTTTTGCCGCCAGAATTCCCCGTTGGGGGAAGTGAAGACTGCCTTTTCATCAATGTATTCACACCCAGTGTAAGTAGAACATTCTACGAGTATATCAATTCATAGGCCTAATTTACAAGGAAACACACCTTTCTGTATCCTTGGGTCTTATTATGTAAAAACGTTAATCGTATCGTAATAAAAATGCAAAATGTAAAATGATCCAGATAAGTTTAAGAAATAGGATTTTCAATATAAATTTTTTTAGTTTTTCGATTCTAAATAATGGTTTTTCTCTGTAAAATGACCATTTTGACCTTGTCATTTTGTCAAGTGACCAAATATTGGTCAAAAAGGTCAAATATAGAGCTTATAAATGAGCACTTACAGATGCCCAAATTTCCATTTTAAAGCAATTTTTAAAATTTTGACCCCAAAATTGGGGTAATATGGTATGGACATCCCATGTAATTGCTCATAAGTCCTATATTTGACCTTTTCACCAATATTTGATCAGGTGACAAGGTCAAAATGGTTATTTTCTAGAGAAAAAACATTATTTTGAGTGGAAATACAACCAACTAAAAAATTATAGGTAGGTATATTGAAATTTCTTGAAATTATCTGTATCATTTTACATTCTAAGTAGGTATAAATACTAGACCGGTCAAATACTTATAAGAAATAGAATTTCAGATTACAGAAACGTTTTGAGAGCTAATGAAATTTTGTCACATTTCTAGATACAGGGTTATATGAAGGTCTGTTCCTTTGTATCTGTAAAATAGACATTGGTCCATTTTCGCATTTAAAATAACTTTTTTTATTCGTATAAATATAGTTGAAACCTGATGAGAAGTTACCAGTGATAGTGCATATAATGGCTGGTGGTTATGTAATGGGAGAATCCAAATGGTACAGACCTGACTATTTTATGGATGAAGCTGTAGTCCTCGTCAACTTCAACTTCAGGTTAAATTTCAATTAAAATAATTCAAATCTTCTAGATTTTGCTATCAAATAAGCAAATATCTGATAATTTATGATTAGCATAAGAACTAATAGCCCTACATTAGTTTAGGGATAGTTGGAAAACGATTTTGAAATTTGAACATCCCGATTTTGGCCAAAATCAGTTGTAAAGATATGAAATTTGATTGAAAATACAGATATACAGATTTTAAAAAACCTTTCGAACTGTCCCTAATCTACCCCTTTACACAATTTTTTTGCAGACAAGGTCCATTTGGATTTCTGAATGCTGGGGTGAAGAGCTCGTCTGGTATGCAAAATCAATTTTTAAAGGATCTCAGGCCTTTACTATGTTAAACCTCATATAAAGGCCAGAAAGCCCATTAGAACCCAAAGATATCCTTTTATTTAAATAAGATCAAGATCTTTTACAATAATTCTAATTTAATTCAAATAGGAAATCAAGGGTTTAAAGATCAGGTGATTGCATTAAAATGGGTTCAAGAAAATATCGGTAAGATTTAATTAATGCTAAATAAACTTGACCTTTTCTACTTTAAACTGTAGTTTCATCTTTATTTTGGTTGAATTTACCCCTATATTTTACTCCTGTATGAAATTAACATAAAAAATAAAATTCTAATCTAACCAACACTAAACTAAAAATTTTGGTGTAAATTCGACTAAAATAGAGTTTACAGATGAAATTAAATCGGAGATATTTTTTTAGAATATTTTGGTGGGAATCCATCAAGTGTGACCTTATACGGAGAGGCTGGGTCAGGTGGTGTCGCTGTTAATTACCATATACTCTCACCAATGTCTAAAGGTACGAAAAAAAATTTAAAATTTTTGTTCTACAAAACCTAGGTATAAAAAGGCGATTAACAAAAGTTTTAAATTTTTGAAACTATTTTATATGTAAAAGGTTTTATTTTATGCCATTCAGAATTTCTAATTGAAATTTTTGGGAAAGTTTCAATTTTTAGATCCAGTTTTCTATTGGTAATTGGTTAGCAAATAAGCATTTTTAGATATGCATTCGGTTCAAATCGTTTATTTTAGCTCTGAAAACACAATTTATGTCAATTATTTATAAACTATGCTCAAATTGTTTACAAAATGGCTGTCAAAATTGAGATTTCAGAGCTGAGAAATATTCCAGAGAGAGAGAATATTCCATACTACTTTTAAAGAAATATTTGAATATTTTCGATTTTTGTGGTTAATAGGGCTTTTAGATTTAGATGCCAATAATTGTATCATATTTTTGCAAAATATACATTTTTTAGGTATTAGGTTCATGCCCAATGTTTTTTTCAGCTCTGAATTGTGTCAAATATAATCCGCTTATTTCAGCTCTGAAGAACATAACTTGTGTCATTTATTATAAAAAATTGACTCAAATTGTATACTAAAATATTGTCAAAATTAGGTTTTCAGAACTTAAATATTGTTCTACTTTTATGAAATCATATATATAAAATTTAAAAATCTATGGAACAACATTTGTGGGTTAAAATCGGAAGCAGAGCATTGATGCTAGATTTACTCTACTCTACTACCAC
>JAQIXA010003254.1:0-14617 GCA_034699045.1 Nanhermannia cf. coronata Gr-Ori-00579
CCTCTTTACGATTCTACAATCGGATTTGAATAAAAAAAATATTTAGGCAACTGGTATTATTACATATGGAGTTACTCTTAATTTGTTAAAATAATCGAAATTTTGTTGTTTTTTAGCAGAAAATTAAAAACAAACAATAATCTGTCATTTCTGTGAGGATTTGAATCATATTTTAAGATAAATAATTAAAAAAGTAATCTCGGATCGTCAAGTAATTTGCTTCTTTAGCTTATTATTTTTTATTCAGTTCTGAAAAACTAATTTGGCCTTGGTCGGTCTCGATTTAATATGTAAACAGTAAACAGCTATGAAATCTAGTTTTTCAGAGCTAAATTAAACGATTTGATCATTAATGTTGACATTGACTATCTTTTTCTATTTTCAGTAACCAAAAATTTGTAATTTGATTGAAGTCTAAAGTCATTCACCAATGAGTCAAAAATTGTAAAAAAGCATAAACAGTCGAGTCATTTTCATTGTCATCAATATTTGAATATTGATCTGCTGAATTGAAGATTATTATTATCATTCCTAAATTTAAATAAGAATCAGATAATATGCTGAAGCCAAGGACATTAGCCAAGATCTTAAGTGAAGCCAACACTGCTGGGGTTCAAAATACTTTGTAAGTGATAAAAACATTTTTACTTGTGGACCACCCATTACATACCTTATTACTTTGCTTTGCCTTAAAATATTCCGAGATTAAGATCGGATCAGATGATATTCGTTATAAATTACTCGTGTACTCTTAAATATCCCATCTTTTTAATAGCTGCTTATATTATTATATTTTTAGGCTATTGTCCAAGGAAGGAGCTCTTTTAGCTTATTCAGGTATGATTTTTTTTATTTTTCAATTACCTAAATTAAAAAATTCGCATTGAATAAACATTTTATTCCAGGTTATGCTGATAATGATGCTCGAGTTTCAGCTGCTATCACTAGTAACATTTGGTCAGGTAAATAGATAGCTTAAAAAGCAAAAAGAACATACAAATAATTAAAGGAATGATGTTTTTTTAGTTTATGAAAGAGCTGGGCGTAATTTTTTAGGTAAGATTGCCATTTATTTATATAATATACAAACTAGGTAGTTTAGTAGATAATTAAAACTGTCGGTAAAGTAAACTACAAACTGTATTTTTTAATCCATTAGAAGATGATAAAATCGAAATAGTCTTAATTGATTGCATGGTAAGTACCTAAATCAAATTATTCAAATACCTACTTTATTTTACGACTTAAAGTAAAATTTAAAGCATTTTAATCTCATCATTACATTTTACTTTAATTTTAAAATCCTTTTTATTCAAATTGAGAAAGGCATCTCAAAACAATAATACACAAATTACAAAGACAATTAATAATATTATTATAATTATGAGCTTAATTTTATTTATTGAGTATAAAATATAACACATGAAATGGTTTGTAATAATGATTATACTTAAAACAACTTTAAAAAAGACTTATTAAGATTATCTACATAATACAATACAATATTTACTTGACAATTCAGCTTAGCGGAATTTTAATTTTTAAATCTCATAAATAGTATTCATATTTCCTAATTAAATTAGCAATATTATTTAGCTCGAAAATCTTATTAAATAATCTTATCCTCATTATTTTAAATTTAAGACTTTTGTAATCTTAAAGTAAAGCTTTTTCAAAAAATAATAATAAGTAACAAAAGCAGTCGGTCCTATATAAATAAAAATGATGCTAAAATTCCAAATATTACAGTTAAAAACATTTTTAAATTATAAAAATTAAAGTACTTATGAGTACTATAAATCAAAATATGACATCTTAAAGTGAATATTATGTAAATATTGCTAATTATTTTTTTTGTAAAAATTATTTAGGAGGGACATGTGGCCATCAGTCAAGTATCAAATCTATTATTATGCCTTTACTCAGATTCAGAAACAGGGTTTGGGCTTTTACAAGCTAAAACAAAGGCTCTAGTTAATTACTTGGAAGGACCTCTTAAAAAGTTGTTGATGAATGAATGAAGTTAAAAAAATAAGGAGTTTAAAAGCTTCTTAATACTTGTAAATTTTGTTCTGTATAAAAAAATTTCACATTCTTGAACCTTTTTGCTGTAAAACCTATTTAATAATCAATAAAAAAAATCAAATTATTTATTTATCAAGCATTAAATTGATATTGAGTTGAAGTAAGTTATATTGAATTTACCTTGGCCTTTTCACTTGTTGGTTCTTCGTTACAAGTTTCATCTTTAACTTCTTTTGATACAATTGTAATGAATTCTGCTCCATTACCGTAATTATATTGACTCCCAATATTTACAAGCTTAAAAATAATATAGAAATATGTTAGTTCAATGAAGTCGAAGTTTTTCAATTTAAATAAAAATAGGGTTAGCAATTCATTGAGTTGAAAAATATTGATTGTGAACTTACTTGCTCAAACTTCCAGCCATCAGACATTGTCGATACCTAGGAATATTTAATAAAAAAATAAAAATATGTATAGTCTCTTTACTGATCTGAAAAATTCAGTGGACAAGTATCAGTATTAAAAAATAAAACGATATAATATCGTAAAAAGTAAAAAGTAAGTACCAACCATTTGTGTTAGCTCATCTTCATGGCACTGAATAACTCGATACACATTCCTCTCGTTGGTTTTCTTAGCTATTTTATCTTTACAAAGTTTAATTAATTCTCTAATATTGTAGAATTCTGCTTCCTCTAAAACTCCTAAATAAAAAAAGCATTAAAATTACTTTAACTTTTATTTTAGCTCAAGGCTCGGCTCAAAGCTTGTCCTTTATCAATCAGTAGCTAACAATTTTCAAAATAAAATATAATACAATACAAGTATACCTACAGATTAGTAACCGTATTTGAACTAATTGTAAGTAAAAGTATGACTTGAAAGTGGATAAAAAAAATACGTACCTTCTTCAGCTAAATCTTTATTTATCACGAGCTTTCCATGTCGTAAGTAATTGAGAACCGGAGAAAAATATATGGCATCTCTGTTAAATTTAAATTATTAGAATTAAAATGAGATAGAAATTAGAAACTACACTACCTAAAGGATAATTTTTAAAAAACTCTCTTAAAAATTACCTATCTATGAGATATGCTCCAGTTTCGTCCTAAAAAAAGAAAAATACACATTAATTAAGTTTACATTTAAAATCAAATTACCTTCCACTCATCACTCATCGTTAATTAAGTCTAAAAAATATGCATATTTTTATGATTAAGCACATCACATACCTTACAAGATGACATATCGGAATCGTTAACTAGACGGTACAGGAAACTTTTCTCATCTGAAATGACAATAATAATAGAATTAGTCAAGTTAAGCTAATAATAGTATCCTAATTACTAACTACTCTTAAAACCCATTATAATATAGCCTTAATTTATTTTTTTAGTTTAATAAATTAACCCTACCCTACAAATTACCTACATACAAATTCTCTTAAAAACCCGATTTTGGCATAAGTCAAGCGAATGGAACATGTAAATATCTAATATATAATTTCAGATAAAGCTCAAAATCGCGTTTTTCACAACTCATGTGAATCTATGCATTATCATTAAAAATTAAAGTTAATCATTCATTTAGGTATTATTCTTAAAGTTAAATAAAGTTAAAATTAAAGATCTTAAAACTCAAGACTCAAACCAAAAATGAGAAAAAACGTGTCATTTTGTGACGACTTACCTCTGGACAAGGTCGTTTTTGTGGTTAAAAAAATGGACCCACCGACATTTAACCGTACCCAGGTATTGTTATTATCCATCTCTAGTTAACTATCAATTCAATTATAATTATAAACTACCCACTTATTACAATTTCAATTAAAAAATTTTAAAGTTTTTTTTTATTTATTTTGGGTTGGGAGTTTTTCAAAACTGGTAAGGCTATTTGCTTATTTAGTCTGATTGTTAGCGGCATGGGACTTTTTTGGGTTTTTGGAAATTGAATTTTTGATGATATTTTGCCGGATTTTAATTGACATTTTTAATTGTTTTGCTAATTAAACTACGAGGAATTGAGCCATGTACCGGAATGAGAGGGGCGGTGGTCGACGTGAGAGTATAGACCGGGGTTATGATGATGATTACTACCAGGAACAGGTAAGAATTTGGATTTTGAAACCATATAATTTCTTTCATATTATTATTATGGGTTGGGTACTATAAATTCGGAGATTTAATTGTTTTTAAAATGTAATTTAACTACTTTAGCCCTATCATCATGACCGTCATGACTCCCATTCTTATAACAAGGACGATTATGGATATGGAAATTATGGGTATGTTACTTTATTTTATGTTTTTGTAGGTGTTCAGTTGTGGTTTATTTGGGTTCAAAAATAAACTAGTACCTTGCATTGCATTAGTGCAGTGCCAGTACGGTGCAGTCAGTGGTGCCAATACTCGTAGGTATTATATTAGGTATAGCTTAGGATTACTAGGGTCAGGGTCAGGGTAGGTCATAAATTTTAAGTTTAGGTTAGACCAGATATGTGACCGAGTTGCATATCATGGGGTTCTTGGCTTATTAGACTTGACCTACGTTTGACACTACTAGATTTATAAGCACGCATGCAGTATAGTAGTACACTGCACATCTTTAATGTTGAATGTTGTGGTAATGATTTAATGATGAAAGTGGATTTTGATTTCGATTGATATTGATACTGGCTTACTGTACTGATGCTGACATTTTATTGATAACTTATGTACCTAATTTTTTTTAGATATCAATGTCCGGATGCAGTCGCTAAATTCATTGTCCATCTCTATAAATCAATAAATAATCGAGATACGAGTGAAATTGAGAATTTGTATGAAATTAGATTGCCACAACTAACGAAGGATTATTTTAAAGAAGAGAAATGGCCAAGTGATATAACTCATATTGTTGATGATCCTCTTGTAAGTTCTTGCTCTTTTTATTTAATGGAATCTCTTAATTAAATACATACTTAACTTAATGCAAGTAATTTTAATTTATTTTTTCTAGTTCTTGACTTTGTATCGAGAATTGTACTTTCGTCATATTTATGCTGCATTACCTCAGTCGTTGACTTTTTATGACAGATGCAACTCTTATTCGAATTATTGTGAACTCTTTAATATGATTTTAAGTAAGTTTTATAAACAAATACAAGTAATAGATATTAATGTATTTTTTTCATTTTTTAAATAGCTGCTTCTGAACCAATCGAGTTGACATTAACGAATCAATGTATGTAACTATCTTAATTTTGACAATTATTGCCTTCTTACAAATATTTAATTTAATCAATATATTATTTTGTTGTTTATTTTATAGGGCTTTGGGAAATCATTGACGAATTTGTCTATCAATTTCAAGCATTTACACAATTCCGAAGATCACCAAAGCTTAACAATGAAGAAATGGATTATCTCAAACAGCATCCTTATATTTGGAGTGTTTTAAGGTAATAAATTGGCAAAATATAGCCATAACCTTAATTAATTATTTACCAAGTTGTTAGATTTTAATGTTTATATTGAATTTCTTTTTTTAGTGTACTTAATGTACTTCACTCGTTGATTGAAAAATCAAATATTAATCTTCAGCTTAAAGTAAGAATTGTTATTCTGCTATATCAACTTTCTCTCAACACTTGATCTAATGGATATTTTTAAATTTTTATAGGCATATTTTAATGGTGAAAATTCTGAAGCTGTTGCTGGCGATTTTGGTAAGATTACTATACCATAAAAGTATAATAGGAATAAAAGACAATTAGAATTTATTCATTTGTTTTCTGAATTTACTTTAGGAAAATCTCCATTATACAAAATGCTTGGATATTTCAGTTTGATTGCTCTCCTTCGAGTTCATTCGATGTTAGGAGACTATCATCTTGCTGTGAAAGTATTAGAAAACATTGATTTGCATAAAAATGTAAGTTCAGTTTTTTATTCTATCGGAATTATCAAAATTGGTAATTGCTAAAAAATACTAACTTATGGTTATTTTATATTTTTAGACAATGTACTGCAATGTCCCAGGTAAAGTCTATTATAAATTACTTAATCTTATTTAATTGATATTTGTATTTGGATACTTCATTTTAACACTAATTGTTATTAGCCTGTCAAATTACAACTTACTACTACGTTGGATTTGGCTATGTAATGATGAGGAGATATGCTGATGCTATACGAACGTATACAAACGGTATGTATTATAATACCCCTTACTTTTCATTTAAAGCGAGATTTTAAGATTTTATTAAATATTTTTAGCTTTGCTGTATATTCAGAGGATGAGGCAAATGTTTCAAGCAAAGTCTTATCAGAATGATCAGGTCAATAAGCAAACAGACCAAATGTACATCATGTTAGCAGTTTGCCTTGTACTTCACCCACAATCTATTGATGAGTCGATCAACAGCGTTCTATTAGACAGAAAGTTTGCTGAAAAAATGGCTAGAATGTTACAAGGAGACATGAAGGAATTTGAAAACTGCTTTGTTTATTCCTGTCCAAAATTCTTATCACCAGTTCCACCTTCGCTTGATGGTAGTGCTCCAGATCCTGGATCAGAGCCATTACAAATTCAAAAAACAATTTTTATCCAAGAAGTTACACAACAAATATATTTATCAACAATTCGAAGGTAAATATTTTGAATTATCTAGGTAAATAAAACAAACTTTTGATTTTTATATAACTAAAACTTTTTTTTTGCAGTTTTTTGAAACTTTACACAACAATGCCAATTTCCAAACTTTCTGCTTTTATGGAAATTTCTGAAGGCACTACATTGAATGAATGCTTACTTTGTTTCAAGCATAAAATGCACAATATTGTCTGGACTAAAGGAATTTCTAGTTTGGACGGAGAATTTCAAGCTGGTTCAGAAGTTGATTTCTACATCGACAAAGGTAAAATACGAAAATCAGCAATCGATTACAATCGGCTCTAAATAATAGATTATGTAAACGTGTCTAATCATTTTGTGTTCTTGTTCTTATCATTTTAGATATGATACACATTGCAGACACAAAGGTTGGAAGGAGATACGGAGATTATTTCATTCGTCACATTCGTAAGTTTATTTACCTATTTTAAAATCTATTTTTGAATTTACCTAGTTTATTAGTATAAAAGACAATTATTGAATGTTGATTTATTACTTTCTTTCAGACATTATGGATGAATTGAACAGATCACTTAAAACATTAAAATTTTAATAGCTATTCACATAGTTCATAATTACTAATGTATTAATTTATAGTAATTTACTACCTACACATGAAAAGAAAGTTAATTTGATTATATATTGGCAGAGCAAAGTTCATTTGTATAATTTATAAATATTGTAAGTAATAAATGTTAAAAATTTTTTTGGTTTTTTTACAAAATGGAATTTACAAATCGTTTGTAAGTAATGTAATACCTAGACTAACTAGACAGGGAATTGAAAGAAATTTAAAAGTTATTGTCATAAGCGCATACGAGAATTGAAATATGTATCTAGAAAAGACTGAAAATGAAATACTTTATATAGGTAAATATACTAGTAGTAGTAGTAATTGTAAGAAGTAAGTAATTTTGTTAGTTTTTTGAAAAATTTCCACCCGAGGTCCATCAGACTGTGGTGATTCTTTCTCCTACTGAAACTGAAACCAGCTGCTCTAGACCTGTTTAAATCAATGTATAGGTATATGTAGGAATAAGGAAACTTATAATTAGCACAAGCCGCAAGTTTATTAGATTTGTTACCTCGGGCATCTTGTCAATCGTCGTAGACATCTTCAAATTTTACATTATATCTCCAAATGTATACAATTGTAATTAAAACAATTAGGCAAACGACGAAAGCGACAAGCATCCACAAATAGCTGTTGTTACACTCTTTCTCGTCAAATCCGTCCGGGCAGTTCTAGGAAAAAGTCAAATCAGTATTTAATGCAATCTAAAGGTACTTAAACTATTACTCACCTCAACACCATCACAAAACAAATTAGCACTAATACAGGCAAACTATAATAATTTTATGATCATTTTAGACCTTATGAAATCATTAATACTGAAATAATTACTGATATAGGTAACCTATAAGTTATAAGGTATTGGGCAGTTGTCTAATAACCTACTTCATTTTATAAATTTAGTTAACTAATTACTCTAATTATTTCTGAATTACTGAAACTATTTACGCAATTATGCTTCTGTCGTTGAGGTTTATTCGTATCTATCATGAGCCAAAAAATTTTAAAATAAATTCCATTAATTTAGGAATTAAGATTTAGGGAAAGTGAAAGCGGAGAAAGTCCCGTAAATGTTATTAATATGTAGGTTAATTTTGATAACATTCCTGATTCAAATTGTAAATTGGCCTAATTTAATCTTAAATAAGTTCAGAATTTTAAATTTTGTTAACTAAAACCTTATTCTAATCAGCCTGAATTATCAGTAAATAGCTGATTTGTAAATATAAGTCGGATTTACACAACTTTCTAAAAGAGAAAGTTTGTACAAGAAAGTCGCTAAACTTATTTTTAGTTATTAAACTTTTGAATTCTTGAATGAACTCTTTTTAAGTTCAAAATTCATGAATATTTTTGAATTTTTTTTCCCATATCCGTAATAAGTAAAATGAAATCGCACGATTAAAATAAAATTGCATAAATAATTTCAGTAATTTTGAAATGAAATGAATTAAATTAAAAATTTTTAGCAAAATTAAGTAAGGTATTGCTATTGGATTCTTGAATCCAATTTGTGGTGGTTCTTATGATGCTTTCACCACTTTCACTAAATCTCAAATAGTATTATTGGTACTTCTTTAAAAAATCAAAATATTTTGACCCAAGATTAACGAAGTCTCAAAGACAGAATCAAAATTAGCTACAGTATATAACAGTAATTAGATATTATATTAACTTTATAAAAGGGTACCTAAGTATTAACCACTTTATAATATACCTAAGTACTTGTACTACCTACTACCTACTATTATTAAAATAGTAAAGCTTACATTTGGACATAATTTACAATCGGCCAAGTTTTTTGATATTTCTAAATAGTCAATGGTGACTTGAGTAATCCCATTATATTGAAGTACGAAATAATCATCAGTATAAGTCTCATTAAACCTGAAAGAGAAAGTCTGATAAAAACTTATCAAAAATTTGAAATTTGAATATAACATTACCAATTTTTTGAAAACAATTCTTGTCTACAAAGAGTTTCTTCTGTACTACTGAACACCTTTAGACCGTGACAGGAACTTATGGAGAGATAGAGATAATTTTCTGGCTTAATTGGAGTTATTAGGTACACATTATTGCAAGAAGAAATTGAAACTCTCCCAGCAGGTCCTGTCATTTGCTGAATTTGACAATTTCCCCGATCTTTTGGCACATACCTATAAAGAAGAGTTTAGTAAATTTATCATTAGAATTAGAACTGGTAATGTGTGGCTTTTATTTGTACTATCTATACTGTATTTAACATTTACCGTCCATTAAATGACACAGGTCGATCTACAATGAGCTCAAATTTATCGAATGTCTCGAAAATGACATTTTTCGCAAATGTTCCCCTTAAAAATCTAACTCCTACGGCATACTCATATATTTTTACTGGATATCTAAATGAGAAAAGTCGATTAAATTTAACTTTCCTAATGTATAGTTGGTTACTACTATTCTAAACTGTATAAAATAAATGTAATAAAAATTACCCTTTGAATTCGTTAATTTCTAAACGACCACCTCTAAGAAAGGTATAGTTACATTTCTCTTTGTACGGATTTTTTGGAGCAATAAATTTAGTCTCTGAATCAAAAATTGTATGGCACTCAAAGCCCTTGATGAACTCGTACCCAATTTTGTATTCGAATTTTGTTCGAACTGTACTTTCTTCCAGTTTGAATGTAATTAATGTATTTGAGCTTGAATTTGTGGAAGTTGAACCGAGAATGTAGGATTCCTCTGGATTGCAATCTCGTGAATTTTTCGAGAATTTCTTATGTTCACCTTTAATACAAACAAATTAATCGAAACACAGATATATAGAATTGTAAAGGTTGCAACAAATTAAGGGTCCATTTTCAGCTTTTCATTTACAGTAGGTATTGCTTATAATGCCTGTATTTTGCTAGTTAATTGGGATTTAAAACATTTCCTTATAGGTAATTTTGTGAATTTTTCAAAATAATTCAAGATTCAAGAGGCTTTCCAAAAGTTTTGTCAAAATATTTTGGAATTTTCTTAAATTTTGCTTTAAATTTTCATTACCTAATTGTCACAAAGTACCCTACATAATATAACAATATATTTGTAGTACAAAATTGCTTTAAATTTTAGGAATTTTCTGAAAGTTTGTATAATTTTAGAGAATTTCAATGAAATACGTCAAAATTTCTCAAAATTTTTGAACTTTAAAAAAGGTTTTACTAAATTTTTTTGAAATTTCTGATAATTTCGGATAATTTCTAGAAATTTCTAGAAATTGTTCTTTACATTTTGGTATTCGTATTACAAAGACAAAGTGAGTACCCAAGATACCTTGAAAACTTAATTGTCCTATAGACTATAGACCCTTTAATATAGTTGCGATTTTATGATTATTTCAAATTACAAGCTTTAAATGTCGAATTGTAGCAAAGTCTTTCTCTTAGCACATCACCTACAAAGTAATTAAGTTTGAATTATAAACACATAAAAAATATAGGTAATTTAGGTACGAGTACTTACTATCGATAATATCCAAGTAGCTATTTTCACAATCACTCTTCTCAATGTAGAACTTGTATATCTCTAACTTTAAAATCTCATTTTTTCCAAGACCATCAAATTCAATTTTGCAAGTAGTGTTTCCAGGCAGAGTCCACTGAGGTGATGAAAGTTCACCCTTTGTAAGCTTCAAACTAGAGATCTTTTCATTACAGGTAAAATTCTCCTTTTTCAAGATCTCAATTTTAATCTCAAATGGCTAATTTCAAATAAAATAAGTCAAATCATAAAAGTTACCTACTTAAGTGATTAATACAAAATTTCAAGAATCTCACCTGTCCACGTCCATCCCCACTCCAAAATTCTAGCAACATTTCTCCAGCACCTGCAAATTTCAAAATAAATGTAATTCATTACAGATTGTATACAGATGAATACAGATATCAGTACAGGCATGTAATGAGTAATGAAAAAAGATAAGTAGATCACATTCTTACTTCCAACAATAGGATGTTTGAGATCCAGTCCATTTTCTACTCTCATGAGCATTCGGTCTAGACGATTAGTAAAAGAAATAATTTTTATTCATTATAATTACGACAATTAGTTACTTTAATAAGTCATTAAATCCTGGCTTATATTTAATTAAATAGTTTTTTTAAAGTTATATTACCCATAATGGTGTATCCATCGTATACTGTTAACGTGCTTCCATTCGAAAATTTGGAAGGGATTTTAAGACTTATTAGGCCAAAACTTTTAATTGCATAGTAGCAAGTTACCTGAAAGTTAAAGTTTATCATAATCATAATCATAATAAAATCCAATGAACACAAAACAGCAGATTTAAATAATAAATATACTTACATTGGAAGGAAATGAACCTAAAATTAGAAAAAAATACAAAAAGGTAATTAGAGATACGGAAAAATGCCAGAATTTCTCAATTATCAGATCAGTAAACATTATCAGTATAAAAATTGGCAAGATACTTTTTGAAATTTCACTATCTGAACTAAAATTTTGCTCGGCTTATATTTAGATTTTAATAATTAAGAATCTTAATTTTTTTGTATTTAGAATTACCAGGATAATTAGGAGATTGTATAAGACATCCTACACAATTATTGTAAATATAAGAACAATATGTTGATGGCAGTAGAGTTCCAGTCGAAGTGAGCCGACTTTTGCTTTTCCCCTTTTTCATAAACTTATAAATGAGCTCGAGGTCATAGGAGGAATTCAGTATGATCTTTAGGGTATTATCCCTAGAGTAGTATTTAAATGGAGTGTCAAAGGCATAGCGGTTTATCTGGTCTCCACCGATTTGAATTATGGTCGATTGTGGTGAGATTCCCCTTAACTATTAAAAGGTTCATTAAAAATTATCAGATTACTTATGTATAATCTTTAAATGTATACCTGAACAATTTGATCGTATGATCCACCAATAAAATTGATTTCACAATCTTGAAATTTATGTAAATTAAGGGAGTACGACGAGTCTAAATCACCGCTATACGTTCTATTACAAGCTAAAAATTCAAGACTCGATTAGATATTTGATTCATTGTACTCGTATATAGATTCTAATTTAAAAAAAACTTACGAGAACAATGTCGAACTTCATCGCTACCGTCTGAAATGCAGAAAAATTTCAAAAAATATCAAATTTTAAGAAAAATTTAAAAGAAAAATCAATCAATTTTTAAATATTTTGTTAAAAATTACACTATATACTAATATGATCGCAATTTTTTTTAGATTCTACTCTACTTACTACTAATACTTCAATCTAGGCGCTATTTGATCAATTACACTTGTAACAGACAAAAAATTTACTTTTAAAGGTCAAACTTACCGAGACAATCTCTGATTCCATTACAAAACTTATTTTGATTAATACATTGGCCGTTTGAACACAAAAATTCAGTGATTTTACAAGCGAAACTTAAATGTAAATGAAGTGGAATAATCAGAATTAAAAATAGCATTTTCCTAGCTATAATTGTACTTGTACTAATACGGTTATCTAATTAATTGTAAAATTTGAGGATATTGGACTGTGTACTGTGTACTGTGTATATGAGAACTTAAGTAAGTAGGCAGGTTAGTACATTTTTAGTAGTAAAAGTAAAAAGTGAGATAAATATAGAAAAATCAATTCTCCAGCAGTAGGATCACATAATGTACTGGCTACTGATGATAGTACTGGTGTAGAAATAGAAATATAGGACAAGGATCCGATGATGAAAATATCAGGCGAAGCGCAAGGCAAATCATTCCCGACCAAACCATTCCATTATTTCCCCCCAAACTTCAACCAGGGGTAGGTAATTCTTTCACTTGTCAAACAAACAAGAAATCTTTTTCTTAAACTTTAAATCCCACTTTATATACATCGTTTATGTACATATGTAGGTAACTAGTAGTACAAAAGCTTAAGTTTTGAGATTGAGATAAAGAAATAAAGAAAAGTAGAAGAATCGACCTGACAAATAAATGGCCAATAATAGTTGGGGAGAATTTGAGAGAAAGCTTGCCAACTTTTCCTTTCTTTGGGAACTTTGGGTCTGATTTATTTGGAATTAATATTGCAGAAAAAAAGGAGGTTTTATCTACTCAAAGAATCCCTAAATAATAAGACCTTATCAAGATTTATATTTTGACTAAATTTCCCTCATCATATCGTTTTATGTAAAATACGAAGTACCTAGGACTTGGAATGAAACTCATACTTCGAGTATACATATATGTAACACAATTTTAAGAATTCCTTTGAGAAAAGAGGCTATTGTCTTTGTTTCATTTTAAAATCTGTCGTACAAGTTAACAAATGTATACTTGCTTTATACGAAGTACCTACTTACTTTTTGTTAGATACACAATGCCTTTTTGTCAATCTTATGAATAATATCTACCATATTTCCTTGGGGGAATGCCTACTCGTATTATTTTAGATATGTAGCCCTATTTACAAAAGCAAATATGTACATACTATCTGTATTACATATAGGTAGGGCTTGGTAAAATGTTTCTTGTAAATATCTTTTTCTAAAAAATCTAGTTCATGTCTAATAAAAATCCAAAAATGGCAATCTATAAGCACCAAAGTCTAGCCTAATTGCATCCTATTCTATGTACGAGTATAGGTGCTCAGAGCACCTATACGGTTCTCTATTTTTAACAACTAACAACTCTACAAGATCTCTGGTGGAGTTACCTAATGTATCTGTATAATATGATATTATAGGGGTAGGGTACTTATTTTATTAGGTTCAAAAATTCTAACTCTACTAGAATCAAAATGACTAAAGTTAAAATGGCTGGTATTAGGTTATTATACATAGTTTATGTATACTGATTACTAAACTGATAGTAGGGTACATAATCTAAATATTGAGATTGATGAGATTTACTAATAAAATGCTGAAATCCATTATTAGTAAGCGGAGAAAGCACTTTACTTTAGTCTATGGATATATACCTAATTTACTCCTACAGAAGCAAGGTACATATACCTAGGTAGGTTTCAAATAAATATAAACTGACTGATATAAGTGTAGAGTAATATAGGTAGGTACTTAACTAAAAAGTGGGCACTTTAGAACTAAAGCAAGGAGGAATAGGTTAGAATTAGAACATACCCTGACCCTACAATATAATACAAGTACCCTACATACTATTAGTATAAAGGACAGAGTATGTAAGTCCTAATCTTGCGAATGGAATTTAAACTGAACGTATTATTGTATCCTACTATGGTTATGTATTATGGTACTGTACGAGTACTCGTACAGTACTTACCAAGTATCTGTATAGGACGGTTTTTAAGTCAAAAGAGCTTTTTTACGGAGCATGGTAAAATTTTTTTAAATGATTATTATATTC
>JAQIXA010003255.1:0-14611 GCA_034699045.1 Nanhermannia cf. coronata Gr-Ori-00579
GACCGGTCCATTCTTGCACCGGTCCATTCTGGTTGGGACATTTTTGCACCGGTCCATTCTTGCACCGGTCCATTCTTGCACCGGTCCTAAATAAACCGGTCCCATTTTACCGTATTTCAGTATAAAGTATCTTAAAAGATATTTTTATTGATTGTGTATTCAATTCTATAGCCTATAGTGAGGTAATTGTACTTATATTTTATTGGTACCTTATACAGAGGTTTTACTATATAGGTACTTGTATTTGCGAAGATATTCAAAATATCCTCAAAATTTGAACAGAAATGGTAGTGTTTATTATGAAAATAATTTTAACTCTTCATTTGCCTTATATTAATTATTTTTAAGTTGAGCAGTTTAGTTCAATTTAAAATGAAAATAACGTCATTTAGTTCAATTTTAGTAAGAGTAATATCTTGTAAGATATTTTTGACACAGCTATGGACATATTAAAATCTAAATTGCATCATTAAAAGTGCCCGGATTTACGTAATTAAACCAGATGTCCGGATATGTGCTTTGAGAACAAATCTTTCAAAAACCAATCAAATTCTTTTTATACTTGATCAGGTGATCATCTCACCCTATTATTGTATGATAAAAAGAGATCTTTTGCACGTCAGAGGATACTCTATAAGTAATAAGAATAAGTAGAATGTAAAGTACACTAAAATGACTTTAATTTGATTTGTTTATTTCCTCTGGGTTTGAATTTAATTTGAAAAATGTTTTATTACCTTTCCCTCTTATTTGAACTAATCTTGAATTACAGTTCCTGAAAAGTGACATTTCAATTTCAATTTAAATCTTTAAATTTATACTGCCTATATAACTACTGCCGCTATAGAACATACAAGTAGTCGCATTATATTAGGTAAGTGAGCTTTTAAGTGTAATAATTCGTTCTATTTCAAATCAAGTTGAAATCCAAAGACTTGTTTTTATTTACTTTTTTTGTCATCTCCTGCTGATTTCCTTGCTACTGCAGTGGCAGTAGTACTAGTACTGCACTTTTATAGGTCAATTGCTAAAAAAATTTCTTCTAAAAACCCACTTGATGACTGATTGTTACAAATTCCAAATTTTAAACGACTTTTTCCTGACATTTTTGAAAAAACAAGTATAATTCTCATGAGTATAATTCAATTTGATTGAATATCTGTATTTCAAGATTCAAGTATCCTACTAGTGTATAAGTAAAAGAATCTTTGATTGGATTTTTTAATTTTGAACAAAGTATTTACGATTAGTAGAGATTGAGATAGGAAAGAATTTTTAAGTGTAGGTAGGGTAGGTACTTATATCTGCATTTATTAATGAGGAAATAAATCAATATTTCTATACCTAAATAGAGGTAGGTAGGTAGGTACATATTATTCTGGAATTGGAATGAGGACTAATCTGGAAATCCTTTTTTAATTTATCTTAAGACCCTTTGTACAAATGTATTTTTAGTTTTAATACTTTTATTATTTCTTAAGAAATTCTCTACTACTCGTATCTAGGTAGGGTACTGATGATTTTGTGAAAATGCGGTTTTGACTAATTCGGTCATTAGTTGTGATTAAAATCGGGAAATAAATTATTCTTACTACAATTCCTACATTTCTTTGTCAAAAAAGCTTTGAATCCACTACTGCCTACCACCCTACTGGTAGTTTGAACATTATTTTACATTTCCTTAGTCATATTAGTAGTATGTAGTTCTAGTCCTTGAACAAATACTTGGGGAAATAATATTTACTTTTCAAACACCTTTCTCGACTTACTTTCTGCTCTAAAAGTACTAGTAGGTAGGTACTAATATGTAGAAACCGACTGATTAATCAGTCTAGAAAAAGTAATTAGTGAATTTTTTGCACTTATTCTTAAATACACAAAATATCTGAGACATGATTGGCAATAGAGCAGGTGTATATGATTGTTTTACTCAGTTTTTTCATTTCAAGTGATTTTTTTTGTTGAATTTTTTGATTCATATTACGACTATTTTACAAAACAAAAGTATGTATCAAAATTTGGACCAAAATTCTCTCCATGTCAGATAGGAATACATTAAAAGAGTTAAAATTGCGCGGAATTTAAAAAAACTCTCATTTAAAACTAAAAGTAGCCTAAAAATCACCTTTTATAACTTACTGTATATAGGTACCTAGATTGTAATTTTAAAAAACATAAATTTTTTCAAGATTTTCAAGCCGATATGTTTTTAATTTACAAATACTCGTATATGTCAAATTTTTATTCAAGTTTATTTTATTCAAAGCATCTATCTGTTTTGCTCAGTTTTTTTTTGCTAAAAAAGGAAATCAAAATAAGCTTTTAAGATGGGAAGTAGTAGTATCTTCAGAATCAGTAGTAGTATCAGTAGGTAAATTAAATTTCCTTTTTAATTAAAAAGCTTTTTACAAAAAAAGCCTTTTTTGTAACTTTTTCTAGAAGAAAAGACTCACCTTTTCTCCCCATTAACTTGGAAAATTGTGTATAATGCAATTAACTTTTATTTTTGTATTTGACCCTATATAGGTAGAAAAGTTCCTACTGCCTCCATTTATTTGAAGAAAAAGTTTTTCCATTTTTTTTTGTACAAATTGCAGTTGTGGCTGGACATTTGCTTATAAATGGGGAAAAATACTTTTGTATACTTGAGTACTTATGCAGGTACTGGTCCTTGTAGTAGGTACTGAATATATTGCCATTAGAATTAGTGTAACTGACTTGACTTGAATTTTTTCATTTCTTCAGTCTTGTCTTTGAATCTCGAGAGACTACCTGTTGCCCTATAATTCACCATAAGCATAATAAGAATATACCATAATATTTATACTACTAAACATAAGACCAAAAAACAATCTAAAACATACATTTAAGTAGGGTACAATTTATTTCAGTTTTACCAAAGGTTTTATGTATTAGGTACTTATGTATTTTGAGAAAAAACCTTATTTTAGGATATATCCTTTATCCTATGCTATAAGTACTACAGTATAGTATACAATCTATCTATTGAGATATAGTAATCATAAAGTAATATGGAAGTTCAAACACATTTTCCAGAAGTAATGGAGAAATTTCAATTCACTTTTTTGGCCAATTTCACTCGAGTTTATTTTATTTTAGGGTAGTTTAACATTTATATTGGATACAATACAAAGTATCTAGTATATACAGTGTCGGGTCAACTCACCAAAGGAAAACTCTTCAAAATCCAAACTCAAAAAAGTACAAACTCGTTAAAATATAAAATCGACAAAAGCTAGTAAAGGTATTTAAGATTATTAAATACTTGTAGTTTTACAACTATTAATTTGACCAATTTAAGTTTATTATTTCAAGTTAGTATATTGTCGTGTTTATATTTTGACGAGGTGGATTTGTAAAGTTGACATAGATTCCCTATATCTGTATATGTGCTTACATAATAGGTACATACAACATACCTATTTTACTAGTATTTGTAATGCTAGAGGAATCAGGGTTAAAAGGTTGAAGAGAAGAGAACAAATTGAGCACTACTTTTGAGATTTTGAGCCCGAGAATTTTGTCAAATTTTTCAAAAAAAATTCAATTTTAAGAATTGTTGTAAACATACTGGGTATCCTATCTATTTGTCAATAAGATACCTTATACCTATGGTATATTACAAGGTTATCTTTGCTAGTGACAGAATATCAGTATTTTGAGACTGGAGTTATTGTACTTTCTACTGATCTTAACGATCAGTAGAAAGTCAACTTACAATGATCTTAAGTTGTTATATCAAAACACAAAAAAAGCTGTTTATCTTAATTTAAATACTTTTAATAGCATCGATAAAATCAAAATAATGCAAGCTCTAGCATGTATTCCGTTTATAATTTGAATTTTAACCTTTTTTTCGATTTTTTTTGATCCCCTTTTTGCTTAGTAAAACACTGCAATTTGTAAGTATCAAATGGTCGAAAAATCCTTCCAATTTCAAATTGAAGGACATTATGTGATGTATATATATGTAGTAGTAAGTCTTAAATTGAGACATTATGTCTTTTACTAAACTACCTTTGAAAAGAAAGTGCAATTTTTTCTCTCAAAGACTTAAAGACTTTGATTTTGATCGGTGAGGATTTGGTGTTCAAAAGATATCCTGAAAAAGTTAAAAAAAAAAAAAAAGAAAAAAAAAGAGAGAAATAGAAGTTGCATTACCATTACATACTTACTTACTGTTCATTCGATTTGGGTAGTTTGAAGTTTACAGTGTATAAGATACAAAATAATACTGACTGTGGACTGGTGCAGAATACTCGTACAGTAGGTACTACTATATGATAGACTAACAACCGAGTATGAGTACTAGTAGTCAATTGAGAGCCAGTTGAGTTGTGAAGGAAATGAGATCTGGATTTGAAAAAAAGTTTTACAAGAGTCGAGTCGAGTCGTTCAGTTCAGTCGTTCTTGAGATCTCATTCGAGTCGGTTGCATCTCCTCACTTTCTCGAAAAGTTGCCAACTTTTTCTCTCATCAAAATCAAAATCAAAACTATTCTTTCTACCTTTCTTTCTTTCTTTCTTGTAAAAAAAAGTGAAATAAAACTGACTTACTTTGTACAATTACTTGCACTAATATTGTCTTTATTCAAGTACCTAATATAATGGTACAATCTAGTAAGTATTAGGTAAGTATACTCGTATAATAGTAAATGTTCGAGTTAAATTGGGTAAACTTTTTACACAGTTTATAATCAAAATCAACATTTTAGTGTCGATCTGATTCTGACTCTGTATACAGATATAGGTAGGGTAGGGTACTATAACTTTATTATAAGTTAACGAGTACTTGTACTGTACCTACTACAGAATAGTATGAGTATTAGATTTAAATACACACTTGAATATGTGACCTGAGCAAATAAACACAAAATTGATTGAAAAAGTTGAACAGGCAAATGAGAATGAGGTGAACCATGAAAAAACGTGAGCAAGTTTTGATCTTTTTCCCCCGGTAAGTTATCCATATAAATCAATCATCAAAATTATACAATATATCTACAAAGGTAAATATTTCGCTCAATTATAAACTTTAATAGAATACCAACAGTATTTTGAGGCAGAACGCACTTTCTAGCTCATTTACAGATTTTAAATTTTAATAATCTTAAGTAGATAAAGTTCCTATTCAAATCACTAAAATTTATTTGTAAAGAAATGTCTCTAATTTCCATTTTAATACCATTAATATCATAGAAAATGGCAAAATAATTACGATTTTTTGAACTCATTTTTGTTTAGTAAAATGCATATTTTGTATTTCAAGTGTCTTATAAATTCTTTCAAATGACATGACTTTCTGAAATTTCAAAGATTAAGTTGTAGTGATTTAAAAAATCACAAATGGAATATCAGTGTTTTTGGAAAAATACTAGGTAGATTATCATAATCATTTAATTTTTAGATTTTTAGAGATTATGATAAAAATTGATAACCATAAAGTTTCTATTTGAAAAGCAATTAAAAGTCGATTTACAGTGTATAAATTGTGTATAAAATATAAATTATTTCTTATTAACCTACCAGGTATGTAAGCCGTAAGATATATAATATGGTACATTATACTGTAGGTAGGTAGGTACTTATCTATTAAGTTGTATAAATTCTAATGTGTATGGCAGTAGTTCATTTAAACAGCCAATGTTTTTAAATTTTTGTTTATTTTACGTCTTTATTACTTAATACTACTGTAGTAATACTACTGTTGTACACCTAGTAATTTTTTAGGGTAAATTGTTTGGGTAAAAAAGTAAAGATCACGAGCACACTAAACCAATTATTTTTATCTAATCTTGGGTTTAAAACCACAGAATTTCTTTAACACTTGAACACTTAAACCAGCTTATAAAATAAACAATATTAAAACACAATTGTTTCTACGGAATAGTATGGGTGGTAGTACAGTACCCTACATACAGTCATTATCACTGATTTTTAAGAATTTTTTTTGTAGAATATATGGTCTTATTTCTATTATTTATGAGGTATAAGTAAGTATACTAAAAATGCCTTTATACATCACCTTCCTAATGATTTGAAGGCATGACTAATTCGAAATATTAAATTTTAAATATGAACAAAGTGTTCTTCTTATCAGAAAGAACCTTTAGAGCTTAAATTAAGTACATAATTTAATATTTTTTGATAGTTTATAGTTAACTCTGGTAAAAGCACGTACTTTGGCCAAGTAGTTTAAATTTCATTTTGCTTTATTTTAGAGTTTGAAACACGCACAATAAGTGCATTATGAGACAAAGTATTGTTCCTAGTACTAGTACTAAGGTATGTTACTTATAGTTCTAGAACTAGTTTAAATTTTAGTTTTTGCATTTACAATACTTTTACATACTGATACTACTAGAAATATCGAGTCTCGAAAAATCTATGAATAATTCATACAGACATCTTTAAAGGCGAGAGATCAACAACTAAACTATTTTATATTTCTATTTCTACCTATATTATACCATATACATTTGTTTTGTGACATGACATGAAAAAAGCGACCTTTTCAGATTTCTTGATTTTTTATACTCTACAAGTTGCTCGATACTTGTATTGGCAAAAAATTTCTTAATCTTTAGCTTTAGACCAGTCAAAAAATCACAAAATTTGCACTAAAATTCTTGAAAATTTCGAATTAATGGCTAATTTTAAAACTTTAAAACCTGAAGTAAGTATTATCACTTTACTCAAGCCCATAAGCCCAAATACTTAGCCTTTTTTATAACTATTTAGATATTTTTGTATAGGTAGGGTATACCAAAACTATTCCTAAATGTATCTACCTATGGGTATATATGGATATTTCTGAATTTATCCTTGAGTTTGAATTTAGATTCTAGATAAATATTTTAAACTACAGTTTACAATACAATCCTACAGTAGGGTATTCTATAAAGAGAATAGTTATAGGATAAATCTTTGTTTCAATTTCAATTTCAATTTTACAATAGGACAAAATTGTCAAGATTTTTGATGGTACAGTAGCAGTAGTAAGTAACCTCCTGATATTATTGTTTCAAATCCTGGATGAAATGCATTTTATTATTTATGTATGTAGTATGTACCCTACTAAATTACTTTTACATTGAATTGAATTGGATGAATAGAATTATTTAAAACTTAAAAACCCTTTTTTGAAACAACCCAAGTTCTCATTTCTACTGAATCTGTAAAGAATTTGTCTGAATTTAACAAAGAAATTTGAATTAAATCCTACCCTTCCTTATACAACACTAGTACATATGGTACAGTGAAGGAGATTAATTTTCAAGTATTTAATTAATTACAAAGTACCTACCTATATAAAATTTCGTATAATTTTTAAAACAAGAAAAATTGTCAACTTACACTGTACGAGTACTGTAACTGTATAAGATGCAATAAATTTAAACCTAAAAAATTCTCAAGTTTCAAAACTTGAAATAATCCTTTGCATTCTGCATTTGATATTTTTTTTCAAAAACTTAAATTTTTATAGGGATTTAATATTCATATTTAAGATTTATATTGTCGCATTATACAATCCAATATACCTAGGTAGAAATTCTTAAATATTTAACAGTCTATCGTTTAGAAATTTTTGTATTTTAGCTATTTATTATGTACTATCTACTATTTTTGAATATTGTCAAGTATTTGAGTTTGATTGACTTAAATTTAAACCTTACTCAACATTCAATAGTATTTACAAGTACACTTTTTTAATGTAAAACTGAGATGCAAAAATATTTTCTAGTAGTATTTGTAACAAGTAGTAAAACAAGAATAAATCAGATCAAATGACAGCTGGTGTTTCAATACAGATCTTGTCAAGCCTTCCCTGTCACTCAGAACCCCAAAATATATCTCCTAGAATCTATCCTAAAGGCATCCACGAGTAGGTAATATTACAGTTAGTACTAACTTGGCTTTAACTTTGGTTTTTAGGACCATGATCATCAAGTCGTTAGGAAAAAGTTATTTTAATTTTCTTAACTTTTAAACTAATAAGTAATTGTGTTTATCTATTTATAAACAATTCAAGTTTGAACTACTACCTATTATACTATACTTTACTATAATCTAATCTTACACATTTAAAAGTAACATTTGAGATAATAAGTCCTATACGAGTACTCATATAAAGTGTGTATATAAAATTTAAGTTTTAAACATTAAGATTTTAGTCAGGGATATGGAAAATCCGAGTTTTTGGGCTTCTAGAAATATTTGAGTTTTAGATAACCAAACATTATTAAGGTAGTATAAGTAAATTTTTTCATATTTTGTGAACAAATTACTTTCAGAACCCCTGGATTTTGAGTTTTTTGTCTATTGGGTATGCTTCCTCGATTGAATTTAAGAACAGAAAAACTTAAATTCTCGGAATATCACGGTTTTTTGTCCCACCTCGAAAACAATATACACTATACCTCTAAGGATGAAATACCATTTCGGTATTTAGAAACTCTCATGTCAAGGGTCAATGCAACTTGCAAGATTCTAATCTAAATTCTGCAAATCTAGAGGATGTTGATCACTTGACAATTGACAAAAAACTATGTTTTTCGAGAACCTATGTAAAGGGTTTAGCTATTTTGCCTTTTGTAGTGTGTCATAGTCATATAAACATATCCCAATATATTTCTTGTTTCTTGTAGAAGTCTTTAAAAATCTGTAGATATCGGAATTTGTCAAAAAACTCCTTTCCTTACCAACCCTGCTTTTAAGAGATTACAATATCAAAATCAAAATTTATACATATGTGAGTAAAGCAGGGGTTAAATAAATATAAAATTGGTAAGTTTGGAACAAAAAGAACGGCCTTGATTTCACATGTACTCTGTACCCTACTATAAGATTTGTATTCTAAAAATAAATCCGAATCTTAAGATTACTTATGTAGGTACTTCATAATAATGTAAGTAGGTAGTATAATATAGTAGTTTGGTATACATAAGTAAGTCAGTTCAAAATAATTTATTTTATAAACGATATCTTCAAGTATTTGCATAAAAGAAAAGTTCATATCATTTCATTTTATTTACTTGTTACTTTGAATTTGAATGCGTAATATATTTATACCCTACCCTACTATTTACGAGTTCAACTTTAGGTTTTATTTCACAGAAAAGTTTTCAAGTTTTTTGAAATCATGCATTATTTCCCTACTAATATGATATAAGTATTGGATTAAAGATAAATATTTTAAATACTCTTACTACTAGCATTAGTAGATGTACTATTAGAATGATTTTCTACACCTATACCGACTGGTCCAAATTAGAAATGCTACAAGAATTAGCCCTAAATACAAATTTTGGATTTTATTTCACATTTTTCTTTATATTTATGACATAATCTAGAAAAAAAGGATCTATAAAGAAACTGTAAAATATCATTATTAGAAATTTTTGCCTATTCAAACCTATTTTTTGTATATAAAAAGTCGGTGTTTACTTTGGATCAGATGGTATTGGACCAGTCGGTACTGTACCATTATACAATGTTATAAAGTAGATCATTTGTATGCAAAGATATGAATAAGGATTCTTTAAAATTTCGCACAATAATTGTATTAAATATAGTTAAAACTTATGTAATAATAATATTTGTACTACTCTATTATTAATGTAAGGATAAGTGGATTAAAATTCAAATAATAAATTAGAACTTTACGACTTCAATGGGATTATGGGTTGAATAATTTACTTTACTTTCTTATGAATATCAAATTTTGATAATTCAAGCTTGTTATAAACAAAATAAGGTTTTATCTCCACTTATTCCTAATACCTAAAATACCCAAGATATCCAAATCACCCAGATAAACTAAATGTTCTCATTTAAAGTCGTTTAAATGTCTTTAAAACTTACCTTTATTTTACAGGATTAAATTAAATACTACCATTAGTATCCGTACTCTTTTTAGATAATATTTCCATATGTTTTCATATAATATTATGTATAGATACTAGATAGAGGTAGTACTTATAAATATCTCTAATTTTAACATAAATTCTTTCAAAAAAGTTCGACTTCTTTGTTATGAAATTTAGCTTAAAGATTTTTGTATGGCTAATTAGATTCATTATAATCGAAGAAAGGTAAAAATATCTAATTTCAAATCATTTTTATGCATCTATGTAGATACTGATACAATCAGTATCAGTATTATTCTGATTATGATTTGTAAACTTTTAAAAATTTCAACTTTTCATAACAAATTCTTTCATATCTCAAATTATCGGCTAATCCTTTGCTTGTCTGTCAATCTCATACTATAAATCATTGTCAAAATAATTACCAAAATGTACTGATATGTAAGGTTATATAAGAAAATACTGTAATACATATCTGTATTATAACTAATATTATCTAGAAGGTAGAAATACAGATTATAACTTAAAGCAAAGATATGATCTGATCTACGTATACATAATTAAACAAGTAATAGAGTAAAAATTCTTTTAACTTGGGGTTTTAAATTTTGAAAATTTAAATTTCCATAAATTAGCTTATTTATATTAGAAATTAAGTATTATGTAGGTTATTATTACAGTATCTATTTCTACATCTTTTATTATTGGAATAGATAAATAATAAGTTGAAACAAAATTGGCAATTCTTATAAAATTAAATTCAATTCAAATTGGCAACCTTCGAAAAATCAGATTCATAAATTCAGATTCATAAATTCTAGATTTTGTTTGATATCCATGCTTCAAGTGTGAATTAGCAATTATTATTATTTGTTATACAATATCAGCACATACCCTACATACCCTACATATTATACTAATATAAACACTTTTCATTTCCAATTATACAAACACGTATGAAAAACTAGGTATTAAAAATACATGATGGTTATAAGGGTAGGGCTTAAATAAATGCTAAATAAATGTGTAAGTTAATTAGCCATATGTCTTTCAATCCACTCCACCCAGTATTCAACTTAACACATAAATAAAATAGACAAAAAATCGTCAAAATGATCGCGAAAACTCAAATAATTACTTCAAATATAAAATCTTGCTAATTTTATAAAGATTTTGAGCAATAAAGTATCAAGCATCGAAGACTATAAAAAAATTGAGTTGAAATACTGATAGTTTAGAAGTCAAAATATTACAAAAAAGCTCTGCTAATATTTTTTAATTTATCGTAATAAGGTAGGGTAGGGTACTTTTACTCTTAATTTGTATATCTAATATAAAAGCCAAATTTGGTCAAAATATTTTCCAAATTTTGACCAAATATTTTCTTAATGTTCTTAAAATTTCTCAATAATTGACCAAATTTTGAGATATTTCTTGCAAAAGAACAGAATTGAGGGGCACTGTTGCCCTTTTTATCATTGAAATGATTTCGAGCTGTAACATAAGCAATATGGAAATGATAAAAATCCGCCCATTTTGTCATTCTACAGACTTTTGACTTTTTGAGACTTGAGATACGACTAGATAGCTATAGTAGAGTAATTATCAAGGCGATTGACAATTGACACCATTTTACAAGAACTTGCCCATACTTTTCTCCTATTTTGGATCATACACATAAAAGACATAAAAGAATCAATTAGCTTCTCTCACAAAAATGCACAATTTTGATTTAAAAGTTAATTGCAAGACATTTAATTCAATTTACTCACTCGATGAGACCGGTTCCTTACACAATTCTTAATCAAAAACTGACAATTTTAACTTGAATTTTATATAAATTGATGCAAATTCGAGTCGCATAGTTAAATCTTAAAATTGTAGGTAGGATTCTTAAGTGAATCAAAATATTAGTCAAATTTTTCATACTTATTTTGCATACATTTTGGTAATCAGAAGAGTCTAGTTAATTAAGTATTTCCTAGCAAAAAAATGATATAATTTAAAGGCTTTAAGGAAATGTAAATTAAATTAAAGTAGGATCATTTCATTTAAATGTCACGTCTCAAAATAACTGAAATATCTATTAGTGAAATAAATGAGAAAAGTAAAAATATCCTTATTAAATTATTTTTTGGAAAAGAAAAGTCTCAAATGAAAAAAGAAATGAAATTGAATACTACTACTTGTACATGACTACATGCTAGTACCCTACTTAAAGTAATACTTATAGTCAGTAGGTAGTATAGAATTTATAAAGTTTTTGTAGACCTGATAAGAAACTATTTTGAAAGCTATAAGAACAAAAAAGTATCATTCTATACGAAGATTACAGAATTTCAGCTTCAGCCTGTAAGTATATTAGAACTTAATATCCTTTTTATTTCCCCTTGTCTAACCCAAGTCGAGTGCAAATGGAAGATTGCATTTATGAATTTCAGAACAAATATTCGTTTTATTTTTCATTTGATTATTCTGAGTTTATAAAAATTATTGTTATTTTGCCCTATTTGTAAAATCAAACTAGTAAAAGTTTTACTACTACTTACTATATGAGGCTTATAGTAATTAGTGAACTTGTAATTATGGCTAAAGTAAAAATTTACAGTCTTATTGATATCCTAATGACACTTAAAATAATTATAGGTAAGTCCAATTGTATAAAAAATGTCTAAAATTTTAAAAAATTTAACATATCTAAGCCTACCTAGTGAAAAAATGTTCCAAAATTGATTCAATTTTGGCTTAAACTTGACCATTCTTTTGAAATTTGACATATGACATTTTGTCAATTGGCCAAAATTGCTTATATGAAAAATGATATACCTATTTGTATACTTATTTTGTATACCTTACTTGTACCAGCGCAGGTATTTATATTAAAAACAAAAGTTCCAATACTATGAATTTAGGTACATTTGGTCTAGGACAAGATTAGAATACAAAATTGTACCTAGATAAGTTTAAAAGTGTTTAGCTGGTCCTATTTAGTAAACCTTACAATCAATGAAATAAACATTTGGTTTTATTTTAGCGTTTTTTGCGGAATTATTTTTTTGAATGAAAAAATACAGATACATACTAGAAATACCAATATCATTGTACCGCTTTATACAGAGTAGTACTAGTTCCATAAATGTAATATTAGTATACCAAGAGTATACTAGATAGTATATAATCTATTATTTAGTATGTGTTTTAAGTTCTTTCAGAATACTATAAACAAATGTATAAACAAATTTAAGATTGGAAAAAAGTATATTTTTGTTGAATTTAGTTTATTTTCTTTGCTCTTATGTACTAGTCTTATGTATTACAACTAGACAAGGTAATATTTACAAAACTTTTTTGTTTCATATCAGTGCTATGAGTAATGTAGTTTCCCAATATTTAAGATTCAAATCATGTATTGAAATAAAGCCTTTATCATTTCTTCATTTTTTTGAATTTTGCAAAATAATTTTGACTACTCGTAGTTTCCTATTGACTTGTTTATAAAGTTTAATTTCAATTTTTTCTAATTCTCAAATAATAAATAAAGGTCTTATCTCGAAGAAATCTGATTGAGCAAAAATAGCAAATTGTACAAGTATTTATACATGGGTACAATTTTTTTGTATCATTAAGTTCATAATCTTTATGAGTTTCAAGTACAAATTTGAGATTCAAATAAAAAGCATTTGAAACATACTAGTTACAGAGATTATTTATCTCGATAAACACGTGTGTACTAGCATAGTATCTAGTATATTAGTTTAGTAGTAGGGTACATATGTTTTGAGATCAGATAAATTGAAATTTTTGTTTCAATTCCAAGTCAATTATTCATCTTTTCAGAGTTTTTTTGAGGACAAGTGTCTCATTTAAATTTGAGCTCGAGATATAAAATGTTGTAAATTTAGAACAGAAAATACGCCCATAAGTTATTCAATAAATCTCGATTGACTTTTTTTATAGAATACAAGTAGGCATTGCGAATTCTTACATCATTTTTGTGATATCTAATTTTATCATATTTAGATACTCAGAATCAGATTTAATTTTGAAGAATTTGAAACTTTTCGAGTTTAAAGATCACCTTGTACTATATACAATTAGGTATAGGTATAAAAGTAAGATATAAGAAACAAACGATTTATTTAATTAAAAAATTAAATATTTTGACTATCTTTTTTAATTACAATTACAATCTTCCATTCAAATCTAAAAGAATGTAAGTCAAATAATAGATCGTAATTACAATCTATTTAGTCATATTATAAAAAATGTCTTTTTTAAGTATGTAAATACGTGACTAAAGAATACTTAAACTATATTTTTGTACTCTTTTATTGAAACTTTTAATTAAAATTTTTATAAAGACCAAAATCTCAAATTTCCAAACCTCAAAATTATCTGTACTAATTAAGTATTACTTTTTTAGAATAATTTTTGATTATACTCAACTAATTAGGGAATATACCCTCCATATTCTATCATACCTGTATGAGAATTTTGTTTATGATGAAAGTTTGAGAATTTTTGAAAAAAAAATTCTCAAATACAAATGCGTCAATCATTTCTTGAATTTCTTTCCTGAATGCTAGGTTATTAAATCCATTATGATTATAATTATGAGTATTCGTATAAAAATACTTCTAAAATACCTCTAAAGATAAGTAAGTAGGTACAGTATGTAAAAGATTTTTTTAAAAATTATCTAAGGTAGTCGAAACTTTGAAT
>JAQIXA010003256.1:0-14610 GCA_034699045.1 Nanhermannia cf. coronata Gr-Ori-00579
ACTATAGTAAGTATAAATTCTGATCTCTGTTCAAATTTATTAAACGAGCTTTGCGTAGCAAAGCGGGCTACTAGTATAATAATAATGTAAGTATCATATAATTATAATGTGACATTTAAAATTTCAATGAAAATTATATATTTTTCAATTTTAATTTAGATTTAGAGTGTTGGAAAGTGATTGCAAATTACCCTCTTTTACCATATATTTTTAATGTTTTTAAGAAATTATATAATAATTTAACTCCATTTTGCTTTTGTGCTGGTACAACTGGCTTATAAATTTGACTGGCTAAATTTTACCAAATGTTTTTAAGAAATTATATAATAATTTGACTCCATCTTGCTCTGCTGCTGGTCTAACTGGCCTATAAATATCTGTGGGTAAAAGTTTACCATATGTTTTTAAGAAATTATATAATAATTTGACTCCATCTTGCTCTGCTGCTGGTAAAATTGGCTTATAAATATCAGTGGGTAAAACTCTGAGATTTAAAAAATAAACAAAATTTTAGCAAATTTTAGATTTTAAGAAATTTGAATAAACCTATGTGCATTGTCAGGATTCCAGTCTAATTTTTGAATCCTAGTAATTCGGAATATCTCTAGATCATCAACATGATCAAAAGCATTATAAAACATCCATGTCTCAGTACCATCTACAATAAAAATATAAATTATAAGACTTTACCTTGACTTTGAATTACTGTTATTTATATAAATTGAATTTTACCTAGTGATTTTACCTGAAAATTTATAATTTACAGATTTTTTACACCTGTTAATTTTGAATTTTATAATTTACAAATGAAGCATGTCCTGTGCCAAAAACACTCTCTTCATCATTTCTCCAAAACACACATTCATCCTTATCATTCCAATTTGATGCAATCTTTTAATTTTTTAGAATTACCTAAAATGTATAAAATGCCATTTTTTGACAATTTTTATATACCAATGGATCTTGACCAAAATCAACATCCATAATTCCCATACAATAATCCTGTGTAAAAGTTGATGATGCTGAAAAAACTAAAAATGTTCGGCCTGCATTTTCAATTGTATAACCTCCTTCATTCAATGGGAATCCATGAATTTCCCAAAGAGATTCACTTAAGTAAAAAATATAAATTAATTTTGAAAAAAAATTTATAATAGATTATAGGTCAAAAAGTTACGGTGGTCTTAATAAAATTATAGGACCATAGACAGTAATTGGTTCATCATAGAGGTTTGTTTTTGTTGGATCAAATTCATTCCGAATGAAATATAGCCTACCATCTATATAGAATATCACATTGCCATCTATAACATACAATTCTTCATCAGGTCCATCAGGCCTTCATATAATTTATAATTAATTTTAATTACAAACCTTGAGCTCGAGACTCGAAAATCGATTGAAATAAAAAAAGTGTAGTTATTAGTAGATATAAAAATTTATGAATAATAATTGTAATTGTAGGGTACTACTATAATATAAAATTAAAGTTTTTTAAAAATTCAGTTCTAATAATAAATTATGAGATTTATTATTAGATATTTATTACCCTATATACGATAAATAAAAAGGGTGTATACCTTATTTATGATTAAAAGCTTATTTGATTCAAAATAACAATCTAAAGACATAAATAATACTATAAAACGAGTTTCCTGTTCCTGGTTGAAACCCTAAAACTGGGCTTTTTTACAAAATAAATTAAAACAATAAGTTTTAAAACTAGGCAACCTATATAAGTAGGGTATTACCTATAGATATGTTTGCTATGATTTGAATTTTAAATATGTAGTTGTAATTTATTTAAAAATCAATATGTATATTTTGCATGAATAATACATACATTTATACACACTAATAAAGTAAAGATAACGATACGTATTTCATTCATATATGTATTTTCAAAAAATTCTTACACATTTTTAGTGGGCAATTTTTAAGGTAAGTTTTACAAGGAAACTATTTAAATTTTTGAGTAAAATCATATATTTTGTAAGTAATAGTCAATAGTATATAAAAAATATAATATATCTTAGAAGTTAAACAATAAGTAGGTACAGTGTATATTCGTATTTGTAAGTTTCTGAATAATCAACATCTTAAGGAAAAAGTAAGTACCTACTCTATCTACTTATTTGAAAAAGTTTTATAAAAATAAAATTGATACTTAAGAATACAAGTATTTTAGTGGTATTCTCAAATTTCAATTTGAAATCCTATGTCTCTGTCCATATATATTATGTTGTGTAATGTATTATATCAAAATTGAAATTTAACATCAAAATACCTAACTGACAATTCTAAACTTGATAACTTTCACTTATTAGCCCGAACTCATTGAAAATGAGTAAAAAAAGAGGGCTATAGTGCTCGCAATGTTTGTCCGTCGGTTCGTTTGCGACCGAACCGCAGATCGAATTTAGACCAAATTGACATATATAGAGCAGGAAAACACCGAAATTTTATGAGATTTTGGAGTTACTACCTTAACTGGAAGGCGGGAAAATTTAAAAAAAAATTGCTAAAAATTTGGATTTTTGCTGTATTTTTGAATGACACCTTTACCTTCTTTATGTTCATATTCTGATTCTGATAGATCTCTTCGAGAGTATATCAGAATGATATATAACTTCACCAATTTTAATTAGCGGGAAGTTTGAAAATATTTACAATTTTGTTTTTAATTTTTCCATTTTTTTCATGAAATTTTGGAACGACCGCTTTAAGTTTATTTGTACTATACATATATTCTGATATAACTCGATTAGCTTTATCGAATGATGTGTATTTTTGCATTGTTTATTTGGCGATAAGCTGTGAAAATTCAACAAAAATTTTTAAATTTCAAAAATTCGAACTTTTAATATTAAAACTAAAATAGATATTTTTAGTTTTTTATTAAACCTAGAGTCTTTCTTGAGGGTAAAACCGATTTATTCTTATTTGTAAATAATTCAAGTAATTTTATAGATTTATGTACAAAATAAAAAAACGTGCCTAACTTATAATATAGATAATAGCCATTATTCGTATATATAATTTTTTATACGTATTTCATACATATTAATTATTGTAACGTAAATTAAGTAGGCACTGTTTGTTTAATTATTTAAATGAAATTAAAATTTAACTAATTTAAATGAAACTTTTTCATGTAACAACATTCCATTTCATTTTCATTTTTTGGATTCTGATACAAAAAATCAATGCAAGTCAAAATTTAAATTTTTTTCTTAAATTTGAATAGTTGTCTATACTCTTTAAATAGGTAAGCAAGGCTGAAGATGACGATGATGATGATGATAGTGAAGAATCTGGCGAAATCCCAGTCGTAGTATTTAGTAATTACAAACATAATCAGGACTTTTATGGTAAAAAAGATCATCGAAACCATGAAACTCCAAAACCAAAAAATGGAATTTCTTCAAAATCAAATGGAAAAAGAACACCTTTGGAAGAAATAGAAGTTGCTTCACATCATTTTCAAAAACAAAACTCAAGAACTTGGACAACCGAAAAACCCGAATTTACAACAAAAAAGCATTGTTTTCGTTGCACTACACCAAGGCCAAAATTACATTATGATCCAATCCTTACTACTACAAGACCCAATTCCAATGACAGGCTAATATCTGATAAAACATCACAAACTCCGGACAAGTCAAAAAGTTTTGCAAATGATGCAAAAAATGTGGGACAAAATCCAAAGAATTCAATTCAGATGCCAAATGATATAAATTCTAATAAAATTGGATCAAAAATTGAACTTTCTGATGAAACTAATTTGAAAAATGTTGACAGTAAAATGCCCGTTTGGAATAAAATATTTGAGACTACTAGTAAAAGACCTAATTTTATGAATCAAGAAAATAAAATAAATTCAGCAATTGCAATAGCTTATGAAAATTTGAATAAAAATAATGAACAAAATTTAACAAATGATCAAGATTCAAATTCGATTAAAAAACCTTATCAGGATTCCAAAATGAATACCAAAACAAGAGGAAATGCAGAAGATGAAAATAAATTAGATAATCCAAATTTAGCCTATACAGGTATTTTCAAAAAAAACAGAAACAGTGTTAATAATTCTAAATTTCAAAATCCTGAGGATATTTCTGCAAAACCTGCTGGTTTGACCAAAAATATTGAATCTTTAGTTAAAAAACCAACATTGGATTTACAAAAAGAGCCTAAAATTGCCACACCAAGATCACCAGAAATCTCTAATATTGCCTTATCCTTTACAAACTTAAATAGAATTAAAGAAGAAAATGCCATAAATTCTCGAAATATTGAAGAAAAATCCAAAAAATCGAATTTAAACGAAAATACATGGAAAAAAGATGAAGAAAATGATAAATCAAAAGTATCACAAGCAAATGTAGCCTTATCAAATGCTGCTAATTTAAAAAATAATATCGCAAATTATCAAAATCTTGGAAAAAATTCTGTAAAACCTGTCGATTTGCCCAAAAATTGGAAATTTTTAGATAAAAAACCAACATTGGATTTACAAAAAGAGCCAGATATTTCCGAAATTGCCACACCAAATCCACCAGAAATTTCAAATATTGCCTTATCTCATACAAGTTTAAATAAAATTAACGAAGAAAATGCCATTATTTCTAGAAATATTGAAGAAAAATCTAAAAAATCAAATTTTAACGAAAATACATGGGAAAGAGATGATAAAAAAAGAAAGCCAAAATTATCGCAAATTTCAAATGTAGCCTTGGCCTATACTGATAATTTGAAAAATAATATCGCAAATAGTCAAAATCCTGTGGAAAATCCTACAAAACCTGCCGATTTGATCAAAAATTGGGAATCTTCAAATAAAAAACCAACATTGGATTTACAAAGAGAACCAGAAATTGCCACACCAAAACCACCAGAATTATCAAATATTGCCTTATCCCTTACAAACTTAAATAGAATTAAAGAAGAAAATGCTATAAATTCTCGAAATATTGATGAAAATATATCTAAAAAACCGAATTTAAACCAAAATACATGGGAAAGCGGTGATGAAAAAAGCAAGACATCACAAATTTCAAATGTAGCCTTGGCCTATACTAATAATTTAAAAAATAATGAAAATAATATCACAAATTATCAAAATCTTGGAAAAAATTCTTCAAAACCTTTCAAATCGGCTAAAAAGAGAAAATCTTTAGATAAAAAACCAACATTGGATTCGAAAATAGAGCCAAATTTTGATAAAAATGATTCATTTAAATCATCAGAATTCGCAAATGTTGCCTTAGCCCTCACTAATGCATATAAAAATAAAGAAGATAAAATAATTTCTCAAAATTTTGATGATAATTTGACTAAAAAACAGAATTTGAACGAAAATACATGGATAAGAGATGATCGTGACAAACCCAAAGTTTCACAAACTTCAAATGTAGCAATGGCCTCTACTGATATTTTAAAAAACAATGGTGGCAATATCACAAATTTTGAAAACCTTGGGGAAAATTCTACAAAACAGGAGTTGGCAAAAAATACGGAATCTTTAGATAAAAAAGCCAATATTGTTTCACCAAAAGAGTCTAATTTTGATAAATATGACACATCAAAATTAGGATTGACAAATGTTGCCTTAGCCCTTACAAATATAAATGAGAATAAAGAAGAAAACGCAAATTCTCAAAATGTTGACGGAAAAACTAAAAAACCGAATTTGAATCAAAATACATTGGAAAGAAATGAAGAAAATGATAAATCAAAAGTATCACAAGCAAATGTAGCCTTAGCCTATACTGATATTTTAAGAAATAATGGAAATGATATCACAAAATTTCAAAACCTTGGGGAAAATTCTTCAAAACCAGTCGAATTGACCAAAGATTTAGAATCTTTAGACAAAAAACCAAAATTGGTTTCGCAAAAAGATCCAGATTTTGATGAAAATATCAAACCCAAATCAGAATTGACAAATGTAGCCTTAGCCCTTACCAATATATATAGAAGCCAAGAAGATAATACAACAATTTCTCGAAATATTGGAGATAATTTAATCAAAAAACAAAATTTGAACGAAAATACATTGGAAATCGTTGAAGAAAATAGAAAACCAAAAGGATCTGGACAAATTTCAAATGTAGCCTTAGCATTTACTGGTACAGGTACAGGTACAGGTGTTTTCGAAAGTAATGAAAATAACATCACAAAGCAAAACCTTGGAGAAAAATCTTCAAAACCAGTCGACAAACGAATGAAATCTTTAGATAAAAATGTAAATATAATTTCACCACCACAAGAATCTGATTTTGATGAAAATAATTCACAAACATCAAAATTGGCAAATGTCGCCTTGGCCTATACCAACGTATTCAAAAATAATGAAAAAAATGGGACAAATTCTCAAAATATTAATGAAAATTTGGAAAAAAAACCGAATGTGATCGAAAATACAATAAAAACAGACGAAGAATATGCTAAACCAAAATTATCACCTATTTCCAGCTTGTCCTTATCCTATACTAATATTGATCCAGATGTTCAAAATGTTCAAAAATCTAATATTGGAATAAGCGAAATTTCTACCAAAAAACCAGATATGAAGGGAAATACCTTGGATAAATCAGCTAAGAGTACAAATAGACCTGTTGAAAATTTTGTAGAAAATCAACCAAGATCACCACAAATTTCAAGTGTAGCATTAGCCGCTACAAATATAGGAAATCAAGACACCGAAAATTCTGAAATGGGTAAATTAATTAATACAATAACTGTAAAACCAACCAGGCCTTTTAAATCAAAAATGAGAAAAAATTTAAAATCGAAAAAAAACACCAGTACAATAAAACCTGATCTTGATCCTGAGAATTCCAAAATTGATGGAAATTTTGCTATAGCAAATGCTCAGAGCAGAGTTATCATAAATAATATAGTTATGACAGAACCACCGATGGTAACCACAGTTAAACCAACATCAACACCAACATCAATCCTAACAACTATAAAACCCATTGGAAAGAAACCACGTAAATGGAAAAATAGAACAGGGAAATTTCCATTTCTAAACAAAGGTCAAAATGCTACTTCTACAGTATATAATATATTAGATTATAATTTGACAGAAACAACAACTTTTGCAGCTGAAACTGATAAAAAAAATCAAGAAACTTCAACTTCAAAATCAGAAAATTTGAAAACTGAATTGCCTGATAGGAGAAATGTTGTATCAAAAATTCCAGTTACATCGAGTTCTACCAAAAGTCTTGATCCAGATTCTAATAGTCGGAATAATTTAGAAAGTACAACTTGTGACCCATATGTAGTAATAAATGAAATTTCTAGATCGAAATTAAATAATACTGATAATACCAGATTTCAAGAAATGACAACTACTCCTAGTACTAATATAGGTAGAAGTACTGTAGATAGAGACACAACTACTGAAGGATCTAAACAAAATTTGGAAATATTCAAAAGTAGTACAACTATCTCAAAACCAGAACAATTGCAGCCTAATAATGAAATAAACAGCAATTTAAAACCTGAAATTTTAATTCCGAATTTAAATTCAGAACCAAATCAAATTTATGAAACAACACCTTGGCCCTCTAGTGGATATAATGGATATAATGGACAGGTTGAAGATAGACCAGAGTTAATAGAATCTAATCAAGAAATTACAACCAATATACCAGATTTTGATGGAAATTCTGATAAAATTTTAGAAAATTCTAATGGAGATTCAGAAATACACGAAAGTACACCTGAGAAAATTGATCCAGAACCTTATACAGATATCGAACCAAATCAAAATTTAAATGGATATTTAAATGGAAATCCTGAACATTTTGAAAATGGTGAAATAATTAATAATAATTATAATAATAATAATTTTCCAGAAAATACAGTTACAAATAAACCTGTCGAAATTATATTTATGGATGATGATAGTACAAGTTCTATACCCGAAAACGTAAAAATTGAAACAATGAAACCTGAAATTATTTCAACAACAAAATCAATAATTTCTGATACCACTTTAAAACCAATGGATTTGGCAACTACAATACTGCCTACAATTGAGACTTCCACAACAAAATTTGTAGAAATTATTGAAAAAACTTCAAGTCCTATAAGTATTATTAATCAATTCTCTACAACTACTTATTGCCCTGATACAACAAAACCCTCAATTCTTTCCATTGAACAAAATTATGATAATTTAAAAAATCGTAAAGAATCTTCTACTATACAACCAGATCCTATAGTAAAATATCAAAATTATGATACTACTACTACTGATAAACCAGATGTTAGTCAAAGTTCTCGAAAAGCTTTAACCGGACAAATTCCAGAAAAACCAGAAATTATCAAAAGTAATCCAGCTAAAAATGTCATAGTAGAGCCGCCAGGAAATTATCAAAATTTTCAAACTGAACAAATGCCAGAGAGACCAGAGATTGTCGATGACTTTCAAGACAAAAGCGTTATAGATGAGCCAGAAAATAACCATAATTTTCCATTGGAAAATACTGAAGATATACATGAAAATTTTGAAAATAATAATGAGTCTCCTGCAATTCCAGAAAACATGCCTGAAGAACCAGAAAATAATCAATTTCAATCCCAATCTCAATCTCAATATAATTCTGATAATTCAATAATGAAGCCAGAAAATTTTCAAGAAAACAATATTGATCAACCTATAAAAAATGATCAAGTTTCCAAACCAAAAAATGACGCACCGTCTGAAAAAATAGTCGAAAATGCACCAAAAAATTTAGCAAAATCGATTGAAAATGATGTTGAAATTACAACAATGAAGGTCAGCTCAACAGAAAGGTCAACAAGTACTACTACTAGTACTTTTAAACCTAATTTGGAAACTACAAAAATGTCATGGGTTGAGACTTCAACAAGTACTACACCTAAAATTACACAAATGACTTCAACATCAACTCCAAGTACGACAGTGGTTACAACAAAAAATCCTACTACTATGCCATCAACAACAAAAATTCCTACAACCACCACAACAACGACAACAAAAAGTCCTATAACAATTACAACAACAATAAAGCCTACAACTATTACTACAACAAAAATTCCTACAACCACCACAACAACGACAACAAAAAGTCCTACAGCAATAACAACAACAAAAAGTCCTACAACTATTACTACAACAAAAATTACAACAAAATATTTTTCAACTAGCAAAACAACAATGACAACAACAGCAAGTACTACTACTAAAAGTCCTACAACAACAATGGCAAAAATTACTAGTACGACAGAATGTCCAACAACTTTAGTAGCAACATTTACAACAGATAATCCAGATCCTTACATAAATTCACGTAAAGTTTTAAGCTACAAAAATGAAAATATGGATGGTCTTCTGAAAAGAATTGAACAAAATGAACCAGCCAACTCAACTGCAAATAATATTGGTACTACTTATACTAAGGATAAAAGAGTTGTAAAAATTGACAAAACTCTCAGGCTCAATGAAAGCAACCCTAAAAAAAAGTTTCACCTGATCAGAAAAAGAAAAACTCAACTTATTCCTAATAATTCAAAAGAAGATGATTAAAATTTACATTTTTATCATTTTAAAGTAGGTCAAAAATTAATATCAAAATCTAATGCTTATTATTACAAATTAATATGTTTCAAATAATTATGTATCAGGATTTCAATATTAGATATAAGAGAAATATTTCAATAATATTTTATTAAAAATACAAAATATACCTACTTATCTATTACAACTTTAAAATTGCAATAAATTATATTAGATATACATAATAGGTTTGCATATTTCAGTTTTTTTGTTTTTGTTTCATATTTTAACTATAAAGTTCATAGAGTTTAATTAAAACATAAGGATTTAGTTTTAAAAATTCGGAAAACTGTAAAATGTTTAAAAACATTTCACGATATTTTCAAACAAAAATTGATTTCAGCAAAAAATATTAATCAAAATTTATTAAATGTCTATAGAACTGATCGATTACATAGCAAATGAATAATTTATTTTTATTGTACGTTTAATTTAAATTGTAGTTAGTTACATACCTATTAGATAGGTAAATCATGGTCTTTTAAACACATTATGGGTGAAATTCTTATAGTTAGATTAGCCAATTTTAAATATTTCTGAATTTTCAACAATTCTAATTCGAAACCTTGAATTTGATCAGAATATCAAAAGGTTAACACATTCTTTTTGATTGTACTATTAATCATTACAAATCATTCATTAATTATACATATTAATATCATAGAGTTAAACATAAAATCTACTTTAGCTAATAAATTTTCAATCCAGATGCATTATATTATGCTAAAAGTCGCTAAATTAACAAGTAGCTATAATGTACGTATGTATATGCAAATTTTCAATAATCAAAATTTAACAAAATCCTTACTTGATTTAAATTTCAAATGATCTTGTAAAATCCCTTATATAAAAGCACTTTCAAATTTTTCAAGACCAATTTTTAATCAAAGTCTAAAAAAAATTAAAGAATGAATTCGATCATTGTACTTTCGCTCACGGCTCTAGTCTTTGGATTAGCAGGTAAAAACTTAATTTTTCTATTTTGAGCAATATCCATCATACTTATATTTATTGTTATATCAGCTTCACAAGTTCCAGAGCTACCTGTTATGCCACTACAAGGAGTAGTTTGCCCAGGAAATATCTCTATTTGGGATTGCAACTCGGACTGCATCGTAATTTGATTATTAATTAAACCTATTTTAATAAACCTATGTAATACCTATTACATACCTATTTTCAATGGACTTTTACAGCTACATCACAATAGCTTGAGGGGGGAATGTACGGATGATAACTGGTGTGAATGCCATAATGATTACTGTATGTATAGATACATGAAGCTATATTTAAATATTTAGTAATTTTTTAAATTGCGTAAATTTTCATAGATGTACCTATCACAAGCACTAAAGGACCAGCAGCAAATCCTTTTTCTTTCAATTCATTCCCAAACAGTCCTATCACTACTTTTATTCAAAATCAAATTTGTGCTGGTGATTGTAGTTGTGTTCATAATCAAGAATCCGGTTATTGTATAGCTCCATGGAGCGGTGAGCATGATGGTGTACAAGGTAAATTCTATAATAACTTATATGTATCAGTATTTAGTCAAAGATTTATGAATTTTGAATATATTTTGGGTATTTTTCCACTCTCAGGATCACCACATTGTGTTTGTACTGGGGTAAAATAATTTAAATAAAATGGAATAATAAGTATATATACGATATGTATATCATATCCTAAAGCAAATCAAATCATTTAGTGATATGATCTGTAAAATTTTCAAAATTGATAGTTAAACCTCATAAGAATTTCTAGATATTTGATTACGCTTCATTTAAATTATAAAATTTATCAAATGGCTTTCACATCAGAATTTTTTTTTCGAAACCTTATAGATAAATTCTTTAATAATTTTTAAAATTTTGTTATACAAATCAACTATGAAATTATGAAAAATTGTATGTAGTTTTAGCCATGTTAAGGGTAAACTTACACTTAACTTTAGTTCTTTTAATCTTAAAATCTTCGATATTAGATATATTAGATATATGTAGAAAATTCATAAATATAGAAATTCTTATGAGATTTGACCAAATAAATTGTTGGTTTTAATCAGAAATTGTGTAATTCTTTGTGTACCTAATTCAAATTTTCTAATTCTATATCAGTGTATACTATATAGAAATATATCGTCCATTTACTATTTGATTAATAAGTTAATATTTTGAAATTTTAGGGACCAAGTAAAGGCTGCAATCACGAAAATATTTTAGCTTTGCAAAATTTGCTTCAAGATTTCCAGAGCTGCGCTGTGTCAAAGACAAACTTGTAAGAAGGAAAAAGTAATTAGGTACCTACTCTATTTAACTTATCCAAATATGTTCCCTTTAATAATACAAAATTAATTATTTAAATTCCAAATTTTAAAATCTGCCTATATATACGATATGTTACCTATGTACCTAATAAAATAATAAACGATTCTATTTAAATGCATAAAATTGAGCTATTTTTAGTTAAATTACATTGTTAGAGATAGAGAGACGGACAAAGTGCAAGCTGAAATGTTTGCTTCGTTCAAAAAAATTAAAAATCTGTCTACAATATAAGCCAGCAGAGGCTCCAAGATTTACAAAAAATCTTAAGCACATTGTTATATTAGATACTTTACATAAAACCTATAATAACTATACAATTGCCAATCACTGTACCTATATCACAGTACATATACTTATATATATATATTATCTATCCTATCTAATAACTTTTTTCAAGGACATCGACGTTAAAAAATAAAATTCTTCTGTATACATTACACTAATCCTGAATTTTTCAGGATTAGTCAATATCATTCAAGCCGTAAGTACCCTATGCTTTAAAATATATCGCATTTGAATTATATTTGAATTATTAAAAGAAAAGAGATATTAATTTGATCAACGAAATTTTTTGAGTATATTTTGAGAAGTTGAAGGACTGGGCATGGATTGTATACAATTTCAAGATTTTGAGGAAATCTCAAATAAAAGTGATTTGTTAAAATTGAAAAATATTTTGGATAATCAACCCAGAAGATTCTTAACAGTAAGGAATTTTAAATTTTATATTGTCTACCTATTCAGAGTTTTAAATTTCAATATAATTACAAATTAGGTTAGAAATGCAATATCCTTAGCCTTATCAACGGATTTTGGAGCTAAAATATACGCTTATAAAGGTCAAATTGTGAATAATCCATTTATTCTAGTTGGTGATATAATGAATATAAAAGTAAGTAGGTAAGCATAGTTTAAATTTTGAAAATATTATTTGATACCCTGGCCTGGTATATTATCCAGTTCTTATTTTGAACTGAAATCTAAACAAAGAGTCAGATACAAGATATTATTCCTCAAAAAAATTCCAGGTTAAAATTTGGTTTACCAAATCACAGTGTTCAAATTTCAAAATTTCAGAATTCTCTTTAGTCATACACCTAATTAATAGTATCTAATAAATTTAATTTTTTTAGACAAATGAAATTGGATTTGCTATTTTACCACCACAAGACTTGACAGAAGACCTAGCCAAAATATTTATAGAAAATTTACTAAAATTAAATTTGAATACGACCTGTCTTTTTGCAGTCGAGCAGAAATTTTCATATCTTATTGAAAATTACAATGATTTGAAAAAGGGTCCTTTGAAAAAAGTGCCAAATTTTGAATTTAGTTTGAAAAATTCAACAACTAGTAGAAATATAATTGAACACAAGTAAGATAGTCTATTAAATATTCTAACGAAATAATAAAAATTTGAATTTTAGCAATGAAACTGGACCATTGATTAAAGATTTAAATGGGGATGATTCAAAATTTATTTTGGAAAATTGGAAATATGTATGTGAGGATGGTAAGACGGAATCTTACATAAGGAAATGTATTCAAAATTTCCCATCTTGTGCTGTTTATTACGAGAATGAGATAGCAAGCTGTGTTGCCATTTACAGTTTAGGGTAAAAATTACCTCATATAAAGGCCATTAAAATCCGAAGATATCCTTTAATAAATCTATAAACTTAAAACACTAATTTAATTTTAAAAATTAATTTCTGTTAGATATGCTGGGATGCTAAATACTCCTTCAAAATTTCGAGGTAAAGGATTAGCCTGTTGTGCAATGAAATATCTGGAAAAAAAGATGCTGGAAAATGACTTGATTCCATCTTGTGGTGTTGAAATTGTAAATAATCCTTCTATAAAAGTTATGGGGAAAATAGGCTGGGAGCAAACAGGCGAATTTGATTGTTTTTATATTTTAATTTGAATCAATCAGATAGATACAATTATTCCTATTAAAGATATACTGAATTTTTCAGATTTGATGTAAAATATCCTATACCTAATTATTATTTAGAGTCACTATATAACACTAAACATCTTTAAATAACTTTACAAACAATTTTAAATATTGAGACCAAAACAAAAATCAAAGAAATATTTGAATAAAAATCATATTTGAAGTTTTTGTTGGTACAGGTAACTATCTATTTAGAATTAAATATAAAATTTAACATTCTATGAGGTATTACAGATATACCTACAGTTTAACATTGAATTTTAATTGTTGAAACTATTATCATGCCTATTTATCAGTATTTTTAGTCAAGTCTAAATAGCCTACTATGTATATACTTTGTATTAATTTGACTGTTTCCTGTTTTTAAAAAAAATATTTAAAGTTTATAACAGAGATAATGTAGATATAATAAAGAGCAATAATAAAATTTTGGAATTTTATAAAATAGAAGATACTACAGTACAGATAATTGGTCGTAAATTAGATATAATATCTACCTAAATAGTTTAGCTAATAGTAAGAGTTAGGTGATAATATTTTATTGTAAAATTGCTGTTTATAATTGTGTCCGTTAATATCAGTTTTAGAGTTTTAGACTATTTACAATATTTGTTCTAGTTTTTTAACATTTTTTAAGATTTGCTTTGCTTTTTTGTATTTTATATTTCAATCCAATTTCTTTGATGCTATAATATCCTCAGAGACTTTTTTCATATTTTCAAAGG
>JAQIXA010003257.1:0-14610 GCA_034699045.1 Nanhermannia cf. coronata Gr-Ori-00579
GGGTGCCTCATCGAGGCTGATGCTTGCCTCATGGCGGCTGATGGTTCCTCATCGCGGCTGATGCTTGCCTCATGGCGGCTGATGGTTCCTCATCGCGGCTGATGCTTGCCTCATGGCGGCTGATGGTTGCCTCATCGAGGCTGAGGGTTGTCTCATCGAGGCTGATGCTTGCGTCATGGCGGCTGAGGGTTGCCTCTTCGCGGCTGAGGGTTGCCTCATCGAGGCTGATGCTTGCCTCATGGCGGCTGAGGGTTGCCTCATGGCGGCTGATGGTTGCCTCATCGAGGCTGATGGTTGCCTCATCGAGGCTGATGCTTGCCTCATCGCGGCTAATGTTTGCCTCATCACGGCTAATGTTTGCCTCATCAAGCCTGATGGTTGCCTCATCGCGGCTAATGTTTGCCTCATCGCGGCTAATGGTTGCCTCATCGCGGCTAATGTTTGCCTCATCACGGCTAATGGTTGCCTCATCGAGGCTAATGCTTGCCTCATCGCGGCTGATGCCTGGTGGCCCCTTCAAGGGTCCACAGCATCCCAATAACTGGGATACTTGAATTTTTATCAAATGACCCAACTATACACTAACTATATAAGGGTCCTTCAAGCCTAGTTTGGTTAAAATCAGTCTTGTAGTTTTTGGCTTATCTTCTGGAATAGAGAAACAGTCAAACTGACAGACTGACAAAGTACAAGCAAAATTGAATAGCAAAAGCTCGCTTTGCTCGTACAAGTAGCAAAAAAGTAGCAAAAAAAGTAGCAAAAAATGGCAAGTTTTGAAAAAATTGGCAAAAGGATCTCTTCGGATTTCAGGCCTTTACTATGTTAAACATCATATAAAGGCCAGAAAGCTCATTATAACCCGATGATACCCTTTATACTTTCAATAAAAATTTATTTCCGATTTAACGATTATACAGATTAATATAGGTAGGTAGTAGTAGGTAGCAAAATTTTGATTTAGTTACTTGAATTTTTAAGCCAAATTGACAAAATTTCTATAAAATTTTTCGTTTTTTCAAATAAGTAGATTTCTTAAACACTCGTTGCTGGATTTTGGATCTTATTTACTTATAAAAACCTGATTGCCCCTTTAATAAAATCTCCCCATATAATACAAGTATAGTCAAGTCAAAGTAGAATTTAATGTGCTTTTTCTACTTTATAATTAAATTGCTTTTTTTTTTTACATTTTTTCAAAATCATGAATCACGCTACGTTTATAAAAGACTTTTTAACTTTTTATACAAGCCTACCCTTAAGTGCTATTAATCTACTTAACGATCCAGTATTAAATAACCATTACGATGATCAAAGTTTTTTCAAATTTTATCAAAAAATTAAATAAAATTTGTAATGGACTTATCATATGAAATTACCCTCAAAAAGAGAAACTAATTTGGCAGACTCAAGTTGAAAGTTTTTGGTCCTTTTTTGGATACTTTTTTTACAATTTTATTTATCTCATTGTCATTGTAGTATTGTCCTTATGGACTTTATAAGGTTGTAAAAATGACAGTTTGATCTTTATATATACAAGTATCTATATAGTAGTATGTACTATGATATAAGGCTTATAAAATGTCATCAGAGAATTTACAATCTTAAATTTTAATGAGCAAAAGTAACTAATAAAATACCAAAAAACGAATTTTTGTTTTGTTTTTTTAGGCTCGTGGCTTGTCAATGTCAAATTTTGTTATAATTTTTATAAAATAATCTCTTTAGAACACTTTTGAACTTCAAAAAATTTATAAGGATGTCTACATCTACATTAGATAGAGACTAGTACTAGTACTAGTACTAGTAGTACTTGAGTAGTAGGGTACTATAACTAGTAGTATAACCTACCTAATCTTATAAAGTGTAATTTTTAATTTTTTCCAGACCAAAAACAAAATTTCAAACATTTATATTAGCTCGCTTAAAAGCTCAGATGCCTAGACATGTCTAGACATCTAAAAATTTGAAAAATTGTGCCAAAAATTTATAAACACAAAAAATGTGGTCACTAAAGAAACCTACTGTTAAAAATTTGTCAAAAAATGGCATTTTTTGCTATAAATGGCATTTGAATTTGTATATTAGTTTATTAGTCCTTACTTTCCATATCAAAACCAAAAGATCATCAAAATTTTGATGATTTTTTGAACAATTACAGATAGAAGGTGGACCTAGAGGTCTGAAATTGCATAAAAGGTAGCTTAATGGCATAATATTCATGTATTCATAAAAAAAATTAAATTTTTTTGTCGAAATTCATTGGTATTTACACAGTAAAAAATGTCAACAAGATAGTATCAGTATCCTATGTTCATTTTAAAATACCTATCTTTAAAAAATTTGTCAAAAAATGACATTTTTTGCTATAAATGGCATTCGAATTTGTACTACTTTCCTATTACTATCCTAAATTATGAATTTTTTGTCAAAATTTGATGATTTCTTGAACAGTTTATGGCTTTGATTGACCAAGAGATCTAATTATGTATAAGAATGCTGTCAAAAAATCATTTTTTTAAAAACTTACCTATTTTGAACAATTTGGCAGTAAAATTTTTCGAGCTTTTACCTTTATTACTTTAATCTGAAATTTTAAAACTAAACAATATTTTAGGGGGAAAATAGAAAAAAAAGACACAATTAGTGTAAAGTAACCACAACTCATTCTCCAAGTAAAGTTCCCAAAGGATTCATTCATATTATTATGAAGTTTTTTTTACACACAAACCCTTCTAAATGTAGTAAAAATTCAAAATATAACTTTGTACTACATATAATACTAGATACATATATACTAGGTATATATTTACATTTTAGAACATTATTTCTCCCCCATAAAATAAAAATAAAACCGAAATATCCCTTTATCTTCATAAAAGTGAATTTTTTAATTTCTTTTTGAAAGTGTCCTCTAAAATTGTCTTTTATGCAAATGCACTATACCTTATGTACTTGTTATACTTACATAAGTACACAGTACTTTGAGTAAAGTATATAAATATAAATGATATTATTAGAGCTTTCCATTAAATGTCCCCTTTTCTATCTATCTATCTAGTACTAGTACTACTGACTACTATGGTACAAGTTGTACAAGGATCTAGGTATTAATGAAATGAAATATTTTTTTAAAGTATTTTTTTTGTACATACTTGAATCTTCAAATACTTGAGAAATGGAGAAATTATAAATTCAAAGTTAAAATACTATCTCAAAAGCTCATTCAAATGGTCTAAAATTTAAAAATGAGATGTTTAGATGGTATTCGGGTATTTGGAAAGAGATTTTTGGAAAAGAGACATTTGCCAAAGCGGACTTTTGCAAAGCAGATTTTTGCCATAGGACATTTGTCATAGGACATTTGCGATAAGACTTTTGCAAAGCGGACATTTAGAAAATGATCATTTTGAAATTCAGGGGTGTATATTTGAGCTTTTTTGTCTATCTGGAGATATGAAAAATGTCAATCGTCTAATACCAACTATAGCTAAAGCTAATATTTCCCAAAATTTCAAAAATTTCAAATGGTAAAGAGACATCTGATCCACGATTGACATTTTTTCATATCTCCAGAATTCAGATAAAAACAAAAGCTCAAATATACATCCCTGAATTTCAAAATGATCATTCCATTTTCTAAAAGTCCGCTTTGCAAAAGTATTATGGCAAATGTCCTATGATAAATGTCCTATGGCAAAAATTCTATTTGGCAAATGTCCACCTTGCAAAAGTCCGCTTTGGCAAATGTCCTAAGGCAAATGTCTCTTTTCCAAAAATCTCTTTCCAAATGTCCAAGATTCTGTTTAGATAGACATACTGTACTAATACTGTATGTACTGGTTATTATTCTGTTCTGACGGTGTAAGTTACCTGATGAGTAATTTACAGTATTACTTCAGTATATTTTGGACATTGTTAGGTTTTCTAAAATATTATACTGATTTAAATGAAATGTCATTTTTACTGTGATTTCTAGCGAGCTAAAGACACATAAAAAGGGCTTTTAAAAAATTTATAAATACTTAAGTACCTACAAAAGTATCTGAAACTCAAACTCAAAAATAGATACTTTGTGATCTGTACCTACATAAGTTCAAAAATAAATTTACAAAAAAAGAGTATTACAAGTTCCAATGGAGATTAGATAGGGTTTTAAATATTTTTTTTTCTCTTGAAAACTTTCAATCTATTTATTTCTCTCCCCCTAATTAAAAAATAAAAAAAAATAAACTCCTCGGGCTCTCTTTCATTTATTTCCCCTTTAATTTATTATTATTTTTTTTATCTATTCTAAAGTATATAGGGCCCCTTAAAACTAAAGATATACCCTTATGCATACATTGTAATATTGTCTAATACTATAGTGTAGTACTAGTATTAGACATAATTAAAATTCCTATTGTGATTCTATTCTCTATTTTTCTTCCATTAGTATGATGAATTTATTTTTTTCTATATAGTTACTAGTGCAAGTATTTACATGCCTTGTTATATGCCAAATACCAAGTACTCGTATATAGGTACTAACTATAAGGACTTCATTATCAAACACCCTAATAAGGAATTAATAATAACATTTACTTTTTAAACAGTTTTCCTAAAGAGATTCTGAAAAGTTTTGAGGAAAAAGTTCATCTAATTTTGTACTAAATTAATCGAATTTTTTTGTCTATTTTATTGATTTTTTTTACAGATACAGTTGGTCTCAATAGTCAAAATCAAAGTCTCAAATCTCAAATTTTATTATGGTTAGGTATACATTATTCATTCATTTTATTATTCATTTAAAAGTTAGGTAGGCAATTTTGATAAAATTTTGCTTAAAATTCAAAATTGCACCTCTTTATTGAGATTCAGTTAGTTTAGGTTTAGGATATTTTAAGATCTGAAATAAATGGCTACGATCTGTAACATTAGCCGTCCAAAATTGGCCAAATTTTGATCAAATTTTGACCAAATTGGCCCAGCTTTAATATCCATAAGTTTCAAAGGTGCCTATTTTCATAGTTTAGAATGCTCTTATCTAGGTATCCCACAAATTGAAAGAAGAATTTTTGAGGAATAATGCTTTATTACGAGATTTTTTGAAAAATTTTGATATTTTTGTCACTTTTGAAGCTATAATTCCGATTTTTCAAAGTTTTTAAGGTTATATCAGTATTTCGAGTTTTTTGAGACTGCAAGATTTTATGGAACTTTTTCAAGTTTTACTTTGACATTTATTTGAAATTTTTGATATTTTTTGGTACTTTTTGAAATAATTTGATGCTTTATTTTACGTTATTTGAGATATCTTTAGACTTTATTTGAGTCTTTTGAGACTGCAGATCTTTTGAGACCTTATCTCAGGTTTTTTACGATATTTCTTTAAATTTCATTGAAAAATTTGAGATTTTTTTGAGATTATAATCTCACATTTAAAAATTTTTTTGAAATCTTTTTGCTCTTGATTTGGAGATTCCGACCGAATTTTCGATTTTGTTCAAAGTTTTTCTCAAAGTTTTAAGTTTCTTTTTTATAAAAAAAAGATCTAATTATGATTTATAATCTGATTTTAATGATCTAAAAGTATCTACTAGTCCTTACTACAGTATACAAGTGCTTGTATATTCGTTAGTAAGTAATTAATTTATGAACTCATCCAGCATACCTAATGGTATATCTATAGTCGATTGTAAAACAAATTCTTTTAAAATTAAAAATAATTTATTATCTTTAGATCATAATTTTTATAGATTTATTATCATGTTGCTTTGCTGATGCTGTAAAAGAAACTGAAATTTAATATCTTTCCTTTTTTTAAACTTTTTCGAGAATTTGACTTTGAGTCAAACTTATCTTTTAAAAAAAGTGATAAATCAAATTTTTCTTTACTTTTTTCTATTTAAACTCTAACAGTACATACAGTACTACTGTAGTACTGCACTGGTAAAGCCTAACCTAGAGCCTAGTACTACTGTAGTACTACAGTAGCAATGTAAAATTTAATACCATAGACCATAGTGAATAGTGAGATACAAATCAGATATGTAGTAGTAAGTTGTTAAATTATAAAAAAGTAGAGGGAAATTGTGAAAGAATATTTGAGGATTTTTATTCTATTTGAAATACGACTAGAATAGAAAATAATAAAAGTTAATAATGTACGTTTTATCCAGTAAATAAGTAGAACAATCAAGTTTCTAAAAACTTTAGAAGTATCAGACTCACTCACTTTAAGTGTGTTAAATATACCTTATTAATGGAAAATTTCGTAAATCAAAATTTTTTGAAAATAAAGCAGATAGTCCAAAAGTATCTTAAGTAAGTACAATCTTCTAACTTGTAAATTCTACTAGCTTTTATAAAAATTTCAGTCCTCTTTATTTACTACATTTCATTCGAAATCCTAGTTTTCTTTAATAAGAAATCTAGGATTTCGATTGAAAATAAAAATAAGAATACCACCATTAGTCAACTAAAAATAAAATCTCATAATTTTTTCAAAATTTTCAGACATTTTACTAGTTGAAAATGTTAATAAATCTCAAAAATTTTGATAGTACAAAGTAGGAAAGAATGTAAGTTTTATTTCATCCCTATTTTGGTTGAATGCTAAAATTTGCCATTATATTTTTGGTTTAACTTTACCTCTGTATGAAATTAACCCAAATTTTTTTTAGTTTAGCTTAGGTTAGGTTAGGATTTAAAAAAATTTAAAAAAAAAAAAAAAAATTTGGGTTAATTTCCTTCTGAAGAAATATTGGGATGAGATTAATCGGTGCAGCCGTCGAAAAGTATCTTTAGTTATTATCTATCATCCATAAGGTAGTGTTTAATACTCATGAATTTGATTTATAAAACATTCCTATACTAAATACAAGCAAATACAATAGCTCAGCAGAGATTTTATAAAAAGTATAAAAAACCAAACTTTTTACCAAAAGTTTAGTTTTAAAAGTTATATTCTCTGCCCTTTTGTAAATCAAGTAGGTAAATTTTGATGGGGAACAGAATAGAGCTGATAAAAAATACAAAAATTGCAAATTCACTGCTCAAATTCTGTAAAAAAAATGAATTCAAATAAAACATTTGAAGAATAATAAACCTTAAAGTTTGTATGAATTTGGAATATTTTAGAAAAAATGTGAAATACCCTAACTTGTGTATATTTAAAGGGTAGAAGGGTATTTGCATTAAAGTTGGTTCAATTTTGAATCTTTACTCTTTTTTTTGGGAAGAGAAAACAAAACAAACATTGGATATGAAAAGTCTTTATATTATTTTATTATTCTATTTTTATTTAAGTTTTTGATAAAAAGGGGATTCAAATTTGAACTTTTGAAAACCATCTTGAAAACCAGACTTTCGAAATATCCAAATTTTTATGATTAAAAGAAAATTTTGGGGTATTTTAGACAAGATTTTTGAAAATTTCGTCCAGATTTTTTGGGATTTTAGTCAGTTTTCGAAATTTTTATGATTTTATGAAAAATTTGAGAATTTTGGACAAGATTTTTCAAAATTTCGCCCAGATTCTTTGTGATTTTTAGTCAGTTTTCGAAATTTTTAAGATTTTATGAAAGTTTTTGGAAATTGGACAAGAATTTTGGAAAAAAATTCAGAATCTTTATGTCTAAAGTATATCTTTGGGTTATAATGGCCTTTCTAGCATCTATATGAGGTTTAACACTTTAAAGACCATAAATTCGAATAGATCCTTTCGAAACTTTGTCCAATTTTTTTTAAATTTTTGAGTTTTGGAAAAATGAATTGAATTTTGTTCAAAATTTTGAGATTTTAAAATAATTTAGCCAGGATCATATCGCTCAATTTTGACCTAAAATGAAATTGTAAGACTTGATATGAGTGCCTTTTTATACAGGCAGATTTACTTTCTTAACAAATTTTTAATTTTTAATTAGAAAACTGATCTAAAAATCTCAAATTGCAGATTTTGATTTAAATGATTTCCAAATTTGTTCAAAAACTCAGAGCAAAAAAAGGTACCATGACCTTTCAATTCGAATGAATGCAAGCTAATAATGTATGTACTATAGTATAAATTTGATATATTTTGTGAGACATAAGAAATAAGATGTAAAAATAGGGGATACTCTAGTACCAATAACCAGTAAGTATACTGATACTTCTATATTTAAGTATAAGTATACCTATAGACTAGAGACTATATTATGTAAAAGGTGAATTTTTATGACAAAACTTGACTAAAAGCAATTTTTACTTTAAATCTTCATATATCCTGGTGAACTCTGAACAATTGCCTTATTTATACATAGTTTTGTTATTTTAAACATTCATATTTGTACTACTATGCATTTATTTACATTATTGTATTAGGCAATATATGACAATTCTTATTTTTAGTAATAAAATGAAAAATGAATTGCATCAGCAAAGCTCGCTTTCAAAATATTTGAAAATGAGCATTTTATTGTAGTATCTATTGTAGTCTACCTAGTTTGAGATTTTTATTTAAAATAAAGATATTTTGAGTTCTCTCTAATGTCAAAATACCACTATTACAGTATAGATTCTTATAAAGCCCTATTTGATAAAAAAATTTGAAAATTTATAAAGGTATTGAGCGAGCTAAAATCTACTTTGCGATTGCTTTCTTTCATTTCTCTAAAAAATATGATTCTTTCACCCTATCTATCTCTAGCACTTTTCAATATAAGAATTTGTCTAGATTCATTTTTTTTTCTCGATAATAAAATGTATCTATAAGACTAGTCTAAACTTGTAAAATATTGAAATCTAAAAGGGTGCAAAATATAATCTAAATATCAGTAGTATCTCTGTACTAGTAGTACTAGTACTAGTACTAGTACTAGAAGTAGTATAAGGTGAAATATCTTTTTCAAAACTTTTTGATTAGATCTTTATTTTACATGGCTTCTTATTCAAATCTGTACTTTTCATCAAAAAATTTTTTAACCCTCGTTAGCTCGCATTTAAAGCCATTATCCTAGGCCTATACCTACGTCAATATCTGCTTACTTTTATCCAAATTCTAGTAAAATTATGATCAGAATAAATTCAAAATTTTGCAAACATTATGACTGAAAAACACAAAATTTCGATCATTAAAATTGTGAAATCCCATATAATTTACGAAAAAATCACAAAATTTTGATCAAAATTTTGACTCAATACTTTATATTTCGAAATGAAATTTTCAGTTTTAAAATTAAAGGCTCTGAAATTCTTAAATAAACGCAAACTTGAAATTTTAACTATCAGTAGATTCTGAAAGTTCTGAAAAACCAAATTTTGTCTTCTATTTTACATACCAATCAATACAATTGCAATTTTGTATAAGCCAATTTTAATTAATAAATATAAATCAGAGGTCAAATTCTGGTTTTTATGTCATTTTGAGATCAGATTTTAAATTAGTTTAATTTCTGGTTCATTTAGGTACCTTTATTTACTTGCTAGAAAATCTTAAGAATTAGGTATTTGGTTTTCAGAGCCGAAACGAATACTACTCATATAAGACCAAATATATCCGAGCTTTCAAGATTTTTGAACCAATTTTGTCTAAAATCTAGTAGTAAGAAAATACTTAAACTTTTTTTTTGCTGCTCAATTTCATCTATTTATTAAGAGAGTAAAATAATAATATAAAAAAAATTCTTTCCAATGATGATTCGAGTTATATACTTGTAGCAGTATTCAGTATTACTCTATCTGTTATACAAGAGTAGTAAGTAATCGCATAAAAAAAAGTTTTTATATTATTTCTTTCCCCTTTATTTAAGCTGGATAAGATGATCCTTTTCGGGTCTTTAAAAGGATAGAATTAGAAGTTTTATAAGGTAATATTCAGACAACTAACTTTTTTTATATTTTTGGATCTGAGCAAATCAAGAAAACTTCATTTCCTCTCCTCTCTTAATGTCTTTTAATGCAAGTTTTTTTCTCCTACTACTAAATAAGTATAGGGGGAAATAAGTAATCTCAAGTGCAATCATAAAAAATATTAAAATCTACTTATTAATGAGAATGATAGGGAAGAACAGAAGTTTTTGGAAAAATTAAAAATCTTATTTTGACTTTTAGTATTACTAATACTATTGCATATGTATAGGGGTAGATAAGGGATAGTTCTTTTTTGAACTATTAGTAACGTTAGGGAACGTTTTTGAAATTTGGAAACCTGGTTTATCAAAATTTTGTCCAAATTTTTGTCCAAATTGTCCAAATTTGTCCAAATTTTGAGATGATTTTCGAACCAACAATATTCTAAGCCTACAATATACATTACAGTTACAGTTACTGTAGACTGTAATACAGTACCCTATATTGTATGGGTAGATTTCAATTATTATAGTATCTTTTTGAAACATTTTATTCTAATCTTTATAGGTATAATACTTTAGAATATGATAATGATTATGTATAAAGATAAATTTTCAAATCCTCCATGGTTCTGTACAAATTACTATTATTTACAGATCCTGCTGAATACAGATCCATTGCACAATAGTTTACTATAACTGATAAAAATTAAATTTTTATAATTTCTCAAGATTTTTGATTAATGAAATGGCAACTTACATAGTTCTACTAGTAGATTAACCGACCTACAATTGACAAGTATTTTAATTTATCTACACTAAAAGTCCTTTAGTTAGATTTAGGGTATTGTTCATTAAACTTTTATATAGGTGAGTAGAAATAGGTAAGTAATTACTAGACTTATTTAAATAACTGATGTAAGATATTCAAATATTTTTGTGACTTAAAATTAAGTTCAGGGACCGAACTTTTTCTGACCTGATTGGGAAAATTAAATTTTTAATTTTAATTAAGCACATTAAGAATACTGTTATAGTTTTAAAAGTACTTACCTTTATACTATATCAGTATTTCCACAATCACAAACAATGTCATATTTTTATTCGAAATGTTCCAAAAAAATTTCCTGATCTCAAATTGTAATTCATTTTAGGTTATAATTATCAAAATTAAAGCTCATTCCGTTATTGCCAATATTCTGCTGTATCCTATTAAAGAAATACGAGTATTAATAAAAATTTCAAATTTTCAAATTTTTGAACAATTACCTGTCTGTTTCTTATTGCTAATTACTTGGTTCTTTTATGATCTTGGCTTTTCCTGTATTTTAATAAGTCTTGAATTTTTATCGAATTTTATTGCAGTTTCAATAAGGCACTCACTTAAATCGATCAAATTTAAAAAGAGGTATTTAACAAATATTTAACAATATAAAATTGGTACAGTTTACACAAATAGATCTTTAAATATCTCACATAATGTTCATAACTATTAAAAGTAAATTTTAAATTTTAAAATTTTCATAATAATTTTTTTAACTATTTCTTCAATTAACTATAATTATGTCAGCTTAATTAAACTGACAATATTTAGTTAAATAATACCAAATAAATGATATTCTAAGCCGGAAAAAAGTTTCAAATTTGAGTAAAGTATTCAACATTTCCTCAAATTTGGAGCCTTTACAAATCATATTATAGCCATTTTTAGAAACATACAAATAGCTGTTCATAGAAATCCCAGGTAATATTTTTTCAAACCTGTTACTTTGCCCTATTATTGATCTATTCACATAGATTCAGCTCTGAAAAACAAATTTATTTCAATTTTACTAATATTTACTTGAAATTTGAGGTCAAAATTGATTTTCACAGAATTTATTAAAAATCCCATAAGTTGGTAGCCAAATTTATTGAGTTTATTAAGAAATTAATATGCAAATAAATATGTACGAGTATAAAAATAGATATAATAATTTAGTAAATTTTCAATTACGAGCAAGTTTGTATTTACAAAATTTATAATTTTTCAACTTCATCCTTAAGATCTAAAACGGACAAGAGTTTCCGGCCAGGTCGATTTCGAACTCCAATTTTTTGGCAATCATTTGTTGAGCAAACCTAACAAAAATTTGTATTTAATTTTACAAAAATTTTGTTAATTATCAATAGTATAGTAGTAAATACCCAAACACCCATTTTGCATTCGCATAAATTGCTAAAAAATATTAGAAAAGTTATAAGGTCGAAATTCCTCAAAATTTTTGGAAAAATTTGAGGCAAATTTTGAAAAATTTACCATTCTTTTCCTTTAATATCACCTTCCTTGGCACAATTATCTAAAAAAAAAATTCAAATGAAACACAGTAATATAGAGAATCCTACGAAAATTAGCTAAATTTCAGTCTATTTAGGCGAAAACAACAAAAAATTTGACCATTTTTTGGCAATTTTCTATTCTGTTATAATAGGCTTTCTGGCCTTTATATGTGGTTTAACATGGAAAGGCCTGAGCCTGAAAGCAAAATACTGATAGATCCTTCAAAATTTTTAGAATTTTGGTCAATTTTGACAGGTTATAAAGCTATATAAACGGATCTATGTCTAGAGGTTCGAACTGTCATTGAAAGTGAAAGCCTAGTTTTTAGAACCTTTTTAGAGAACTTTTTTAATGTTAGAATCTAAAATTTCAAAATCAGAGCTTGTAATCTACCTCAGATTTTTTTCTGATTTTTGCTAAATTTCAAAATGTAGTACCTTCATAAACATGAGTTTTATTTGGACCAGCAGCTGGTGGACATACATGATCAGTACAAGAAAATGAATTCCAATTACAAACACAGTAATTACAGCCCAACACTTTAAAAAAATGTATTTTAATTACATTTAAACTAACTCATAAACATAATAAGAATATTATTTAAGAATCTTAAACTTCTTGTTTCTCCTTCAGAACAGTCCTCTAAAAATAAAAATTATGATTTATTTTGCAAACTCAAAATAATCTCAATTTAAACCATCGATATCAGGATTTTCTTTCAAAGTATCAGCTACAATCGATTCATTTGTATTTTTATAGCTTGCTTTCTCCCTAAAAATTCATTCAAATCATTCTAAAAATATCAATTTATCTAAAAAAAGAGATTTCAAAAAATTAACCTTAAAGTCAAAGCTATACAACTCCTTTTAGTACATCCCCATCGACCTAAAAACTTGATATAAAATTTTGATTTTTTACAAAAATTATTACCTAACCTAAAGCACAAACGCACTGGTTGCAATCTAAAAAAATCACAAAAAATCAAAAAATACAGATAGGTACTAATACTCGTAGTTACGAGTAGTTATTATCCTGGATATTTACCAATTTGACGGGTCTGAAAAATTTTAAAAATTGGGTAAGATTTCATAAAATGACTTTTTCAACTTTTTCAACTTTTTCCATGTATTTTAATGAGTTAATTTTTGATTTAGAGATATCAAATTTTCATAAAATTAGTTTTGACGACCATATTTTTGGTAAAAATTGAAAAAATTGAGCTATTTTTTCTAAAATTTTTGTATTTTTGCATACGATTCCATCAGCACAATCAGGTGCTAGGGTCGTAACTCCATCATTATCAACTTCATCATTACCACCAGAAGATCCAACTGAAGAAATTGTTGAATTTTTTCTATTCTTAACTTTGAATTTTTTCTTCTCAGCACAATTAGCATGAGAACAAATAAAGTTTCCATTACTGCAAACGCAAGTATTACAATCAATTTTTTTAACATCTCCTTCATCACATCCTGTTTAAAAATTATATTAAATTATCCTTAAAATTAGTATATAGGGGTAGATTAGGGTTAGTTTGAAATGTTTGAAATTTAGGCAACTTGTTTTAAAAGTATGTCTGACATTCTACTTTGAAATTTTATATCTATGTCTAATGTCTATACCTAGAGTCTAGAAGTAGTTAAAAAAGTCCAGAATTTCAAGCCTAAATAACAAATAATTGATCTGAAATCAAAAACACTTCCCAACTACCCTTTATCTACCCCTATACTTCTTGATTATTCTAATTTTTATAACAAAAATGATTCAAAATACCAAAAGGACCATCATCTAAATCAGATTTTTCAAGTTCTGTAGAATCTTGTTCAGCTTCATCAAAAAGTATTGAAGAGACAGTTGATCCAATTTCTTGATCAACTTCATTCTCTTCATCAACTTCTGAATTTTTTTCAAACTTAATTTCAGATGGTTTGATTTCTGGGATTTTGGAATCTTCGATCTTGATGGGTGCTAAATTTTCATAAGAATCATCGTCAGGTGCATGCTCCACTTCTTCTTGGACTATTTCTGGTTTACCTTTAATAGTAAGTAATTCTTAATTAAGATTACCTAAATATTATGTTAGATTCAATTTGTTTATGATTGGATACCATTTGATAGATCTAGTCGATATTGTCTTGGACTTTGAATTGAGTCGTGTTCAAATGAGTCAGGTTCAACTGAATCTGTATTTTATAAAAAAATCTATTACCTAGATAAGTAGGTACTAAAAAGATTAAACCATTTTGACTAGCCCTCTAAAAATTAGTAATTTTTTACTTAATTGCTTTGAGATATAAATAATTTTGATACTATTTAGGTACTATACTGCATGACTTATTGTGCGAGCGAAGCGAGCACCTACTATTCAACTTTGCTCGCACTTTTGTCCGTCTGTATGTCTGTCTGTCTGTCCACGGTATGGCATAACTCGAAAACTACTCGATCGATTTTAACCAAATTTGGCATGAAGGACTCTTATAGGGT